>WSFP011420774.1:0-23007 GCA_009831015.1 Picea engelmannii
TATGTGTCAAGATTAAAGGCATAACAAGTTGTTGTTCACCACTTACTAAAGATTTCTTATGTTTTTAGTGGGTGTGTGAGGTTATGAATATAAACTATTTGTTTTGGGGATTCTAATGCATTGTATTATATGTGGTCTTTGTGGATCCAACCATAGAGAATTTTTAAGGGATCTTAAAGAAATGTTCTAATACATTATTTTAGTGGATCCAACCATAGGGAACTTTTAATGATTCTTAAAGAAATGTTATAAGGAATATATATTTGGTCTTAGTGGATTGAACCATGTTCCAAGAATATGCACATGCTATTGAGTTAATTTTGGGTAGTTCTCCACTCAATGTAGAAATCCCTTAGTTTATAGTACAATTAGGTCCCTTTATGTAACTTTAGTTGAACATAAAGTATTTCACAGTTATCTATTTAGTTCAACCATATCCACAACTATCCAACAATTTGTCCTTAAATCTCTCAAGTGATTCAACGATATCATATAACATTTTCACAGTTCATATGTTATATAATATAACATTATCCAATCTGTGATCAGATAAGAGTGCACCACTTAGTAAAACATGATTTCTTATGTTCTAAGATTAAAGGCATAACAAGTTGTTGTGCACCACTTACTAAAGATTTCTTATGTTATTAGTGGGTGTTTGAGGTTATGAATATAAACTCTTTGTTTTGGGGATTCTAATGCATTGCATTATATGTGGTCTTTGTGGATCCAACCATAGGGAATTTTTAAGGGATCTTAAGGAAATGTTTTAATACATTTTTTTAGTGGATACAACCATAGGGAATTTTTAATGATTCTTAAAGAAATTTTATAAGGAATATATATGTTGTCTTAGTGGATTGAACCATGTTCAAAGAATATGCACATGCTATTGAGTTAATTTTGGGTAGTTATTCACTCAATGTAGAAATCCCTTAGTTTATAGTACAATTAGGTCCCTTTATGTAACTTTAGGTGAACATAAAGTATTTCATAGTTATGTATTTAGTTCAACCATATCCACAACTATCCAACAATTTTTCCTTAAATCTCTAAAGTGATCCAACTATATAATATAACATTTGCACAGTTCATATGTTATATAATATAACATTCTCCAATCTGTGATCAGATAAGAGTGCACCACTTAGTAAAGAAAGATTTCTTATGTGCCAAGATTAAATGCATAACAAGTTGTTGTTCACCACTTACCAAAGATTTCTTATGTTTTTAGTGGGTGTGTGAGGTTATGAATATAAACTATTTGTTTTGGGGATTCTAATGCATTGCATTATATGTGGTTTTTGTGGATCCAACCATAGAGAATTTTTAAGGGATCTTAAAGAAATGTTCTAATACATTTTTTTAGTGTATCCAACCATAGGGAACTTTTAATGATTCTTAAAGAAATGTTATAAGGAATATATATTTGGTCTTAGTGGATTGAACCATGTTCCAAGAATATGCACATGTTATTGAGTTAATTTTGGGTAGTTCTCCACTCAATGTAGAAATCCCTTAGTTTATAGTACAATTAGGTCCCTTTATGTAACTTTAGGTGACCATCAAGTATTTCATAGTTATGTATTTAGTTCAACCATATCCACAACTATCCAACAATTTGTCCTTAAATCTCTCAAGTGATCCAACTATATAATATAACATTTTCACAGTTCATATGTTATATAAGATAACATTATCCAATCTGTGATCAGATAAGAGTGCACCACTTAATAAAACAATATTTTGTTATGTGCCAAGATTAAAGGCATAACAAGTTTCTGTGCACCACTTACTAAAGATTTCTTATGTTATTAGTGGGTGTGTGAGGTTATGAAGACTTAACTCTTTGTTTTGGGGATTCTAATGAATTGCATTATATGTGGTCTTAGTGGATCCAACCATAGGGAACTTTTAAGGAATCTTAAAGAAATTTTCTAATACGTATTGTTTAGTGGATCCAACCATACAAAACGTTTAATGAATTCCCTTCCTTGTTGTTTTTTTGAATTGATTTCCCTTGGGGAACCCAAATTTTGATTTCAATGAATTCTATGTGTGGGTTTTATTGATTATTATGAAAAGATTGTGGTTTTATAATCTTGTCCCTTATCTCTTTAGTTATCAGTCTGTGCTTGAGAAATCGACTAGGATCTGAATCAACGGTCGTCACTTCGGTGTTTAATGACCTATAGATTCAAATGCCTTGCTTTTTTGTTCATGGATGATGAGGGAAGGATAATAATTTTCCCTGTTGTCTATCCCTTACTTATATTTGAGTGTATTGATTCATGGTTGAATGTTTAGTCTTTGTGTATTCTTATGAACGAATACATTTTCGGCTTGATTGATTAAAAATTCAATTTCTCTCTGCATTTTTAATTGCTTGAACTTGGGTACATCTATGCATTTTTATTGATAAACTTTGCATTGTGGATAGATATTGAGGAGAGATGTCGAAACAAGATTCTCCAAACATTCTTTGCAAACTCTATAGGTTATTATCCCAAGAAGGAGGAACAAGAACTTCTTCGACTCAGACTCTGAGTGACCAACAACAATCTCATCAGAGGAGAATTTCAAATGAGTCTGTGAATAGATCAACTATAGAACCCACTCAAGAAAGTTCTATGGATGCAACCTTGTTAGATAGGTTTCACATTGAGACTCCTTGTAACGATCCTCCTCGTTATGACGCCAAACCTCTTATAACAAGTGCAATTTTTTTTTTGTTTTTCAAAAGTGTGTGCATGCATGTACAAGGGAAACAAACACATTCGACTCTGCGTTGCCACTCGGTGACAAACAAGACACAAACCATGATGAACATAACAAGATGACATAAGACGCACAACAAGTAACTACATTCATTTAACGACGATCAATCGACAATAAGTAAGGCTGACTACCCATCCATCCTACCCTGCAATGGTTAGGACCTCCAAGACACATAAGCAACGCTCAAGCATAGGTTCCCATTGATTTTAATCATTTAAGGTCTCAGGGATGGCGACTGTTCTGAGGAATATGGAGGTGTCTACATCCCACCCGACACAAGAAGACCAAGCAACGAAATTATTACAACCAAGCACAACAATAATTAAATGAGCAACCATGTCTTCTACGGAAGCACAAGTCAATTAATTGTGAATTAAATTAATTGCAAATCCAATTAAATGCAATTTCCATTAACAAGGCATTTTCAATTAATTGCAAATTCTCATTTACTAAATCATAATAACTTTTGGACTTAGTTCAAGACATTATATTTTATCCTCTATAAATGATAATTAATTTCATCATCACAACCATAAAATAACAACCATTTTTCAATTTATTTTACAATAACTACATAAAATGACCAACACATTACATCTGATATGTTATCTATAACCATTTCAGTAACTTTACCATAAAACGACAACAACGTCCACATTAACAGTTCCATAACCATTAGCATTAGCATTAAATGTTTCATTACATAATCATTACCATAAAACAATAATAACATTAGCATTAACATTACCATAAGAAGACATTCAACATCACTTTACATCGATTATTACCCTAAAACAATAACATTAACATTAACTTTAAACCTTATATTACATTAGTTTTATCATGAATAGTAATAGCCTTGAAGGTTAGCATTACCCTAGATATTAGCTTCAACCATAACATTCATTATAGATCCATTTACTCCAAATAATTCCAATTAGTATACTGTTACCCAACCCAACCACGAAATATGTAAATTAAATAAGTGCATAATCCCCATTTACTAAATCATAATAACTCATTGTGCTTAAGTCAAGGACATTACATTATCCAAGTTTATTAGTAACCATGAAAATTATAATAATACATCATAAAATAATCACAATAGTACATTTATCACACTTTCCTTGCAACAAGATAACCATCACATTACATCTTATATGGTTTTATTAATAATGAAACTACAATATCATTATAATAATGATAAATTCATTACATTTCTATTTATGAAAACCTTGCAATAAGGTAACTAACTTCACCATCGTGGCCAACCATTAAACATTAAACAAAAAATTTACCCAAATAATGTAAAGAGATGATATATAATAAATAAAGAAATCACTGCAAGAGGGTAACACACATGCAAAGAATATAATAAAAATGTTATATAGGTTGAGGGGTAGTAAAATTCTTGTACAGTTTATTTTTAGTGAAATCAACAACACAGCCAATGAGATTATCATGTAAAAACCTGCATACTAAAATAGTAAAGTTTTAAACACAACCCTAAGTCCAAGCTCGACCATTATGATTATACCCTCTAACCCCAAACTTTATAATTAGAAACTTGCGCTATCAAAAGGCTTCGAATAGTCCCAAAACGACTCAACACGTGCTGGAGTAATGGCAAGGGTGTGATTTCCCAGGCAGGATTTACTGACAGACAAGGGACAGCAACTCACACACAAGGATTTTTTTTCCAGAGTAACCACCATTGAAAGGAAACAAGTTAATACGATTTCAGTCACCCCAAGCTATTAAAAACATGGTCGTTACACCCCGTCACAGACTCACTGCCACATACAACCCTATTAAAAATGAAATTCGAAAATGCAGGAACAAAACTCGTTGCCAGAAGGAAATAAGGAGCTGCATGCAGTGGGTTCAACTGACGAAGACGAAGATATCTCGTGAGGGAGTAGGTAGGCGCAGAGCAGACGTCCAGAACTGAAACGCACTCAAAAATGACAGCAGAAAGACGATTTCAACAATGACTATAATTCCCCTTTTATTTATTTATTTTACCATCACCAATACACAAGACAAGGGAGGGTCTCAAGGAAGGGTAAAAGATGCCTTCTAAGCATCCAGGCCAGGAAAACGTGAGCAGGAAGATCCGATCAACTGAATACCTTATTGTTTCATATGACTGGAAATCGCACCCACGCAGTCACTTCAGGAACCCTGAATCTAAATATATTGATTTAATTCGATTTCACATGACATTAAGCAAAAAAGCATATATCACAACATCAAAAGCACTCACAACAAGTGTTCGAGGATTGCACTCACATAAGGCACCGAGGAGGAGTCATAAGGGGCCATGCACTATGCATCTTCAATTAAATAACAACAAAACAAAAATATAATGCAGGAGGAAGATTCTTTAACACCTCATGACCCGACACTCAAAGAAGAGGGAACTTAGAACCAGGGGTTTAAGCATTTTTCTGTTAGAAAGGGGGATGCTGGCAATAAATATCTCGCCAACCGGATTAACATAAGAAATCATAATTTATCCAAACATGAAAAGCCCAAAATCAACACAGCACTAATATACAGTTCACAGTCAATGTGGAATCGCCCTCAAGTGGTGATTACGACAGTCTTTAGATTGAGGGCGCTTCAAGGGTCAATCGTGGTCAAGGAAGGATTGAATCATTGTTCCTACATGGATAAGGTTGGGTTGTAAAAGAGGAGCAGGCGTAAACTTGACATTTGCCAGATATCATCAATATAGGTTTAAATTATCCCTAAATACATAAGACGCAGTCAAAATGTATATCGAAGAGCATGGTGGGAGTAGCGCAAGGGACACTGCCAATACCACAGGGAGATTTAATAAACCAGTAAATCAGCCTAGTTATAAAATTTTCAGTCATAAACCTACACAAATAGTTTACCTACTCAACACACCTCAAGGTCTAAAACATACATCCTACAACATTCTATCAATCAACAGAAATGTGTATCGTTTCATGTTCGCTTACTCTGAGTGTCGTCCGCACGCTCTGTGTTGCTCCCGCCCGTCGAACATCGAGACTACACCGGTACCTCCCAACCAACACTAGGGGTACTCTGCTTCCCCCTTAGCCCCCCGAGCTGCAAAGGGGCCACACACTATTTAGATGGTACATCTAGCTCCCAGCTTGCCTCACAAGGCCGAGCTACCACTCCTATCCGAGCTGGGAAATCCCAACTCCCCACAAGTAATCAGTCAAGTAACAAATCCGGCAGCGTAACATTACGCTAATAGTCGATCGCCTTCTTCCTTTTCCTTCCTCTCTTTTATAGAGTTTTAGAACTTCCAAACTTTCCTCAAATCTTATTAAATTTAAGTTTTAAATAAAAATGTTCTAAAAATCTCCTTCGTACAAGTGTCATTCATCCCCCACGTTTCTCCATTAACTATTTTCTTTAAGTTATTAAATTGTCTTATTTCCCTCACCCACCTATAGTTACTCCTATTTTTACTCCTAGGTGTCCCTAGATTCCCTTACAGGTTTTAAATACTTTCCTAAAATGATGTTGCTAATTTAGTTCAAATTAGAAGGTTCTTTATTGCAGCATCATTACTAAGTTGACCTTGTTTTTTACCATAAGTTCCTTTCTTTCCCTTATTATGTTTCCTCCATTCCTTAGTTTCCTAATTTTTATTATTCCCTTCTTTCCCCTTTCTATTAGAGCCAAAATGGAAGTTGCACAATTAACCTCTTTTCCTTTTTATTACTAATTTAATATCTTTTACACTTTCACAAGTTAAACAATTAAATTCTTCTTTACAATTTTAAATCCACTGATTTTAATTAAATTCTTATTCTCTTCATTTTACCCCAAAAATTTTATGAAGACAAAAACTATTACTTAAGTGGTTCTTAGTTTAATTTTAATTTTTAATTTTTTTTATTTTTTATAGGGTATTTTTTTTTTTCCTAAGGTTAGACAAAATTTTACCCCTAGAGAAGTTTTAGACTTAGAACTTAGATTTTAAACTGGGCAACATTTATTTAGGGAAGTTGTTTAAAAAATTCTTAACTTGTTAATTGTCTTAGGGCCATCTAGGTTTGTTCCTTTTTCATCATCATCGTGACATGCCCTTCAGGACGCACTACATGCTCCAAGGGTGCCACTCGCCTCGTTTGGTTCTTTTGCGCGACATGCCCTTCACGATGCACCACATGCTCCAAGGGTGCCACTCACCTCTTTTGTTTCTTTTGCGCGATGTGCCCTTCAAGATGCACCATGTGCTCCAAGGGTGCCACTCACCTCTTGACTGATTGGTAGACATCAATAACCCCTGGAGTCAACACTCCGCTAGGTGAACTTGTGTGAGACTAAGGGATTCTAAGGAATAAGGCCCCCACCTTATTGCTCTCCCCTTAGAATCATCACGAGTGACTATCGTTGTCTGCCCTCATGACATTGTGAGTCCTCTCGAACTAGGTAATCGTTAACCTACAGTTCAAGCCACGACGAGAGTGCTAGTAGGCTGTGGAAGGGTTGCTATCCACACCTCTCCCTCAACCTCTCTGGTAGTCATGTGTGGCCCCTTTACTCCATATGTGAGTCTGGTCGGCAAGCTATCGTCAACCTGCATCATCAAAAATCATGTTAGACATGTCCACATCATATTATCCAATCAAATGTACAAAAATCACAGTAAAACAATCAAACCCCAATAGCACACTCCCTGACTCGATCCAGAGTCCAAGGGTTTCGTCGATGCCTCTGCATCCTCAAGGTCCAAAACCCTGCACACTCAGTAAAACCGAGTCAATAGCACCTGTCTATGTCAATGCAGTAAACATAATGTCATCTATCATAACACATCATAATCAAGGACAAATGTTTTAATATCATAATAGTCTGGATCACTTGCGAGCAAGTGTCCTCAAAGAATAAGTTTTCTCAGTCCGCTAGAGCGGGATGTTACATACACCCCCTCTTTGTCTAAACTTCATCCCGAAGTTTCTCAGTATAAATGTCGAAATAAGTGTATCACAGTATCATATGTCTATCTATCAAACAAAAATGGAAACTGCTGGCGCATATCGTATGCATCCTCCCAGGTCACTGAGTGCGGACTATAATTGTCCCACTGGACCTTGAACTGATCTACCATTTGACATCGTAACTGTCGAACGTGATGCTCTAAGATATGGATCGACTCAGCCATGAGAGCTCCCTCGTTCGATACCTGCAAGGAACTCATGTCAATCACATGTGTAGGATCACTAATATAATGTCTCAAAATAGATACATGAAAAACATCGTGCATACGCCTCAAAGAATCAGGCAAGGCTAGTCGGTAGGCCACGGGCCCCTTTCTCTCCACAATCTTGAAAGGTCCCATGAACCTAGGAGAGAATTTATCTCCCCTTCCAAAATTGATCAAACTCTTATGCGGTTTAACCCGCAAGAAGACTCGATCCCCAACCTCGTAACTATGGTCGACTCGGTGCGCATCGACATAACTCTTCTGTCAATCCTGCGCTTCTTTAATCCTTTCTCTTATGGTTTGTATTTTCTCTTGAATTTCTTGGATTGCTTCTGGTCCCACTAGGACCCTATCCTCAATCTGATCCAAACTCAAGGGCATCTAACACAGTCGCCCGTAAAGAAACTCAAAAGGTACCATCTTAATGGTGCTTTGGTAACTGTTGTTGTAAGTGAACTCCACTAGTGGCAATAATTCTTCCCAATTCTTTTGTTGGTCCATCATGTACATGAGCAACATGTCCTCCAAGGTTTGGTTCATTCATTATGTCTATCCGTCAATCTCTGGGTGATACGGAGTACTAAAGTTAAGTTGGGTTCCCAAGGCCTCTTGGAAACTCGTCCAAAATCATCCAGTAAACATTGATCCTCGATCAGATATAATCTTCTTAGGCACACCATGCAGCCTCACAATCTCACTGATGAAAACTCTAGCTATGTCAGGTGCCTGATACGTCATATGCACAGGAATAAAGTGAGCACTCTTCGTCAGAGTGTCTACTACTACAAAAATCGAGTCATGTCTCATTGCCATCAGTGGCAATACAACAATAAAATCCATCGAAATAACCTCCCATTTCAATTCCGGGATGGCATGTGGTTGAATTAATCCTTCTGGGTGTCTATGTTCAACCTTTACCTGCTGACACTCTAGACATCTGGCCACATAGATGACTATTTCGGCCTTCATTCCCTTCTAGAAGAATAGGGTTTTAAGGTTTTCCCTCATCTTCGTGACCCCCGGGTGAGCCATATAAACTGCTCTATGAGTCTCTCTCAGGATCAACATCCTCAACTCGTCGTTTGGCGGTACGTAAATCCGACTTTTAAACCTCAATAACCCATCGCTATCAAAATAAAATCCCTCATATCATGGTACCATAATTGTGTTTTGTCCGATAAAACCCTCGACCTCTTTGTACCAGTCATCTTCACACTGTAAAGTGAGAATCTTCTCACGTAGATTCATTTGAAGAGGCAACACCGAAAAGATGCATGGTCTTCGACTCAAAGCATCTGCTACTCGGTTCACTGTTCCCTTTATGTAAGTAATCTCAAAGTCGTACTCGCTAAGGAATTCCGACCAACGTCGTTGCCGCGCGTTCGTGTCGCTTTACGTAAAAATGTGTTGTAGTCCACAATGATCATTCTTTAGTTAAAATTTTCATCCAACAAGGTAGTGTCTCCAAACCTTCAAGGCATATACGATGGCTAATAAATCCAAATCGTGCGTTGCATAGTTCTCCTCATGCCTTCTCAGTTTCCTCGAAATGTAAGCAATCACTCATCCGTCTTGCATTAAGACTCCGCCTAAATCTTCCTTGGATGCGTCAGTGCATACCAAGAAGTCTGCATCCATGTCATGGACCTTTATTATCGGTGTTGTTGTCAACAACTCTTTAAGCCTCCAAAATACTTCTGCGCATTTCTCGGTCCAAACAAACTTCTTGTTTTTCTTCTGCAATTTTGTGATCGGATTTGCTATCTTTGAAAATCCCTCAACAAATCGTCGATAGTATCCTGATAAACCCATAAAGCTACGCACTTCCGTGACATTCGTCATCATAGGCCATTCCATAATAGCCTTGACCTTGGCTGGATCCACGGCGATACCTTCGCCAGAGATGACATGCCCTAAGTAGTGAATCCTTGATTGATAAAAAGAGCATTTGGACAATTTCCCATACATTTTGTGCTCTTGCAGACACTGCAGTACCAAGCGCAAGTGTTCATCATGCTCCTCCGTCATACGAGAGTATATCAAAATATCGTCAATGAAAACTAGGACGAACTTTTCCAAGTACTCGTGGAACACCCCATTCATCAAACTCATAAATACTCCTGGGGTGTTTGTCAATCCAAACATCAAGACAGTAAACTCGTAATGTCCAAACCTCACCTTAAAATAAGTCTTAGGGACATCATCCTCCTTGATCCGCAACTAGTGATACCTTGATCGCAAATCAATCTTGGAGAACACCATCGCACCCTTCATTTGATCGAACAGATCATCAATTCTCGGCAAGGGATACTGATTCTTGATTGTGGACTTGTTTAGTTGATGGTAGTCGATGCAAAGCCTCCACTAATCGTCCTTCTTTCATATGAGAATAACCGGTGCACCCCACGGTGACACACTAGGACATATCAGTCCTAGGTCCAACAACTCCTTCAGTTTCATTTTCAACTCTTGTAACTCCAGGGTCGACATTCGATAAGGCATTCTTGCTATCGATTCAGTCCCCAGTTTTAGGTCTATGGTAAAATCCAACTCCCTTTCCAGCGGCATCCCCGGTAACTCCTTTGGAAACACGTCTACAAACTCTCTCACCACCGGAAGGTTCTCAAGACCTTCCGCTACTCCCTTCTCGTTTAGCGCAAGGATCGCATAAAGCTTTCACCCCTTGCGCATACTCTTCTATAACTATAAGGAAGAGATGAATCTCAGGGAAACTCCCTGGTTCCATCCTACAATCACATGTCTCTGTCCCTCGTCATTGGTCAAGCTCAACCATTTTGTCTTACAGTTGAGTATTGCCTCATGCGATTCCAACCAATCCATACCACTTATGACATCATAAGATCCTAAGATCATGATGTACAAGTTGGCCCTTGTGACAAACTCTCCTAGGTTAAGGGAACATCCCGTAACCTTTCCTCCAACCTTCTGTTTGGCTCCCGAAGCCATCTCTACGAAGCTAAACTCATCCTGTTCGAGTGCCTTTACATTAATTCTTTTTAGCATTGCACCAGAAATGAAACTCTCGGTAGCACCGGGATCTATCAAAATACTAAGGGTCTGGTCAGCGACAATACTTGTTGTCTCGAGCACAGTCGACTGATGTTGTGCCTGGCAGTTATTCACCGCTGCATGAATCCGATGGGCCTTGCCTATATCTCCCACTGTAGTGGGTTCATCTGATCTGGACACTCTGGTCCTCTCCACAGGACAATCATACTGGTAGTGTGGCTCCCCACATGTCCAACACCCCTTCTTCGTCCCAGTAGTCCTGGTACCCAAAGTAGAAGATGACGACCCATTGGCCTGGAACCCTAATCTGTTCTGCTGAACATGCCTAAACTGCTACTGCTGTGGGTGATGTTATTGCTGATGCTGTGGTCTCCGATAACGTGTCCGCTGCTGAGGCAGTGGTCACCGGGGTCTGGTGAAAGTGGATCCCCTCTAGAAGCCACGATATCCCGGCGTATGTCTCGCTGGTGTCTGTGCTACTCTGTTCCAAATGAAACCTGCCCTGCTGGTCTCGCTGGAGTCCTGGTCTGACCCCCACTGATAAGCTCCTCCTCTGTTATGAGGGCCTTTTGGACGACATCGTGTAAGGTTTGAGGCATCAAAATCCCAACCTTTGCATGCAAGCTTTCGTTAAGGCCGAACACGAACCGATTGACCTTAAGTTTCGCTGTGTTAAGGTGCAGAGCATACTGGAGCAACTCCATAAAATGTGCCTCATACTCGGGCAACGTAGGACCTCCCTTTCGTAAGGCATTGAACTCATTGAGCTGACGCTCAATGAATTCCTCTAAAAGGTAACTCTCTCAGAATTGTTCCTCGAACAGTTCCCATGACATGTCTTCGACGACCATGTTTAGCTGTGGCAGGAGCGTCTTCCACCATAAAAGAGCGCTCCCCTTCAGTTGAAATAACGCCATGCAGACCTTCATGTTGGAGGTATAATCACAAAGTGCGAAGCACATCGCCATGTTCTCCGACCATGCCTCGACGGCTGCACCATCTGGGGCACCAAAGAACTCGGGAAATTTGACCTTCTCGAGTTCATGGTGCATGCTACCAGTAACGGCCGGTGCACGTGGAGAAACCTTAGCGGGTGTCAGTGCCCTGGCCTCATCTCTGTCCAAACGACTGATCAGTTCCTTGGACATTGATGCAGGAGCATCGCCAACTCAGCAAGTGAGCCAGCACAACAAGCGAAAGACCAGCTGGATAAACAAACCCAAAATTTTTAAAGTGCTTTGGGATTGTAGCGCAAGTTTTAAATGATCCTTTATGAAGGAGCACCTTTTGTATGTTGTATCAGACCTAGAGCCATACGCTCTTGTCTGAAATAGATAGGAGGCATTTAATAGATTTAATGCAGGTAGATAGGATTTTATTTTCCAGATTAGACATTTTTAGAGTCTGAGAGGGAAAACGGATATAGGCACCCTCATTGTATCATTGTAACATTATTCAGGAGCAAGAAGAGAAGATCAGGTAGAGAATTGTATGAAGAACACCCATGTACAGGCATATGAATTAATAGAAGAAAGTTCTGATTCAAACTCATGGTAGGTGTTATTTCTCTGGGTATATTGTTTATGTGCTCATGAATGTTTACTTCTTGTTATGAATTTGCTTTGTATATGATGTGCATGTGATTTCATGGTTTATCCTGAAGTCTGAAAAGGAATGAGTTTCAATTGTTTCTCTATCTGAGCTAGGAGATTCCTGCAAAGTGTGCAGTTGAATTCATCCACAAAGAGTGCATTTATGAAGGCTCAGTAGTTTAACTTTTGTTCTCATTCACCCAGGAGTGGAAGTGGGTTGTTGAAGCCATGCAAGGAGTGCGCAGGATGAAACAGAAGTCTCAGTTGTGAATCTAAGAAAAAGGAAATCAAAGACTGCTGCTGCAGGAAGTGCGCAAAGTCGGAAGGATTCAACACTTGGGAAGTTGTTGAATGTTGAGCGCGAGGAGTGCCCACAAATAGATCTCTTTTCCAAGAGATTAAGAAGCTCGAAGAAGCTCAGGAGGGGCAGAGCTTTCAAATCCATTGAAGGATTGCACCGAAGGGTTCGTGTTAGGAAATCCTCAAAGAAGGGTGAAGTGACGGTCGAGATCTAGTGGAGAAGCTTGGGAAAATCCCATCAGCCATTAGATCCATCAGAAGTAATGAGGAGGTTATGGCCATAACAGGAGTTTAAGCCCAGATTACTGTGAGCCATTGGATCAGCAAGTGATTTTCCCGCTAGCCTTTAGATCTCAGGAAGCTGCACAGAGTTTAAGCCCGAAGGAGCAAACGAGGAGTCCCGGAGGAGTCATCGGGATATCAAGGTCATCGGGGTTTTGTTAACGCAGAGAATCGAGACCTTGTAGTTCTCAAAATACCGAGGAAGGATCTCAGTCGTAGATCCCGACAGGACACGTGTCAGACATCCGAAGAATAGTCGGGGTTCATCTCATCGGAAAATTGGGTTTTCCGAGGACATAGAACTCTTGCATGATGGGATTGCGATTCGCGATTGCCTGACGATATTTTTGAACCATCCATCGATGAGGACGCGTGGCAGGAGATCCTGACGAGTCGGCGTTTGGAGCATCGGGTTTTCCGGAGACGAGAGACTCGAACATACTGAAATCGCGATCCGCGATTTCCTGACATAGTCGGAGCCGTTCGATCTGAGGGACATGTGTCCAAGGATCTGAAGGAGTTGGGGTTCAGCATTTCGTGATTCTCGGTGACGAGAAACTCACGACAAGAGAAGTCGCGAAATCTCGAAACGCGATGGTCCCACAGTCATAGTATTTCAGTGGAGGACAGGTGTCACCCATATTGGGTTTCGGAACTTGAAAGGGTCCGTGAACTATTGCAATGGGAATCACGATATCTCGATACATGATTTCCCAATCACCACGGGAGTGTGGGCCATAGGCGCAGAGAAAAGGACATGTGTCAAAGGGTCAATCCCTCGCAGGAGTCAATGCCAGGTGGCATCGAAAATCGGAGAATCGGAAAACCCAAGGACGTAAGTTTTGCGCATTCCGATTTTGCGAAGTCCGAACTCCTATAGGGGAAGGACCGTGGTCTTGTGGACTGGAAAGTCGCGTGAGAGAGGAGTTATAAGAAGGGGCTAAGGAGGACAGAGAGTACCATCGGAGATCGAGAATCGAGGAACCGGGAAAGCAGTGGATCACGACGACGTGAGTTCCGATTTCCCGACGGGGAAATTCCCGATAGGGGCAAGGAAAGCATTTGGAGAATATTCATCGGGGTTCGGGGATTTGTAAGACCCAATCTCGTGAGTGCAGGACTCGCGATCCGCGAGGCCCAATTTCCCGATAGAACAAAGGGAGATCATAAAGAGCATTCTGTGGGTGTGGAAAAGTCCCAATAAGAGATTTGAAGAGTGTTTCAGCTCTTTGGGCCAAAGGAAGAGAAGGTCCTGGTGGAAGCGGACGTGCCCTGGTTGGCGCATTGGCGTCAAGTGGTATCAGAGCAAGGATTTACTCTTTGTTTTTTGCGACAGTGAGAGAAGGAAGAATAATTCACCATGCCGCCCAGAAGGGAAATACAGTCACTTGACCCAGAAGATAGGGAGGTGCGAAGAAGAGGTAGGCCGACAGGATATCCAGAGATGGAAAGGCAGATACGTGATCTCAGAGCGAGATTGGAAGATATGGAAGCAACACAGAGACGCACAACAAATGCTGGAGATATGAGCGACTCTGAAGGTAAAGTTGAAGCCGAACATCAAGGAGAAGTTGCAGCTGAAGATGTAGCCAATGAGCGATTGATTAAAGCTATCGCCCGGATGAGCTCAAAGACAAAAATGGACATTCCAGTCTATGAAGGAAGTCTGGATGCAGAAGAGTTGTTGGATTGGATTAGAGCTCTTGATACGTACTTCGATTATGAGGATGTTGAAGAGGATAAAAAGGTAAGGCATGTTGTCACTAAATTGAAAGGACATGCATCATTATGGTGGGACGAGCTTCATGAAGATAGACATTCCAAAGGCAAGAAAAAGATCAAAAGCTGGGATCGAATGATTGCGAAGATGAAGGCAAAGTTCATCCCAAGAGATTATCAAATCACATTGTTCAGGAGAATGCAGAATCTGAGACAGAAGTTGATGACGGTAAAGGAGTATACCGAAGAATTCTACAAGATCAATATCAGAGTAGGTCATCGGGAGAGAGATGATGAAAAAGTTGCAAGATATATGAATGGCTTAAGATACGATATCCAGGATGAGATGAGTATGAAAACCATTAGAACAGTTGAGGATGCGTATCAGATGGCGCTGAGGGCTGAGGAAAAGATAAGCCGTAAACCAACACAGTGAGGCCGAGTCAAGAGCCAGCCGAGAGGCAAATTAGTTTCCCAAGAAAGGTTCTAGAAATCTAAGGATGACTGGAAGAAGCCTTAGACCAAAATGGAAAGAGGTGGAATCTCATAGCGAGGCCAGCATGTTGAACAACAAAGGCAGCAGGTAGAACAAAGAGAAGGATACGCTGATGTTAATACTTTTCCCCTTACCAGAGGTAGAGGAAGAGGCAGAGGAGGAGTCATCACATGCTACACATGTGGGAAAAATGGACACAAGGCAGTTGATTGTCCAGATAGAAATAAAGATGGAGGAGAAGCTCACATCACCGAGGCACAGAGGCGAGCTGCTGAAGCAGAAGACGCAGAAGACGGAAGGTCATTGATGATGCATAAAGTTCTCTTAACACTCGAGAAGGAGGTGGAGGACACAGCTCAGAGAAGCAGACTATTTAGAACTGCATGAAAAACCAAAGACAAGAAATGCAAGGTTATTGTGGACAGTGGAAGCACAGACAATCTCGTTTCAACCGAGATGGTGGAGAAACTAGAGCTGGAGACAACTGATCACCCAAGTCCATATAAGGTCTCATGGCTACAGAAGGGACATCAGGTGAGTGTCACTAAACAGTGCTTAGTTGACATCAAGATAGGAGGATATAATGATAAAATACTCTGTGATGTTATTCCTATGGATGTATGTCATTTATTGCTAGGCAGACCATGGCAATATGACAGAAATGTAGTTCATGATGGGAAAATGAATACGTATACTTTGGAGAAGAATGGGAGAACACATATATTACTTCCGATAAAGGATAAGGAGGTGAAACCAGAAGTGAACAATAGGATACTTCTCATGAGTGGGAAGGAAATTCTGGCAGAAGTAAAGAAGAAGGAGGATCCACAATTCTTTGTGGTCAGGAAGCCAAAAGTTGTTTTGACCAGCACAAGAGTGGATGATCTGCCGAAGGAAATTCATGAACTATTGGAAGATTTCACTGATATAGTGGTGGACGAATTACCTCATTCATTGCCACCAATGAGGGGCATGAGCCATCATATAGACCTCATACAAGGGGCCAGTTTTCCAAACAAAGCAGCGTATAGGTTGACGCCATAGGAGAATGAGGAAGTCAAAAAATAGGTACAGGAACTGCTCGATAAAGGATTGATCAGGGAGAGTTTAAGTCCATGTGTCGTTCCAATGGTACTGAGTCCAAAGAGAGATGGAGGTTGGAGAATGTGCACAGATTCTAGAGCCATTAAAAAGATGACCATCAGGTATAGGTTTTTATTACCACGGATGGATGACTTGATGGATTGCCTGAGTGGAGATTTTTTTTTTTCAAAGGTGGATTTGAAAAGCGGATACCATCAGATTCGCATGAGGGAAGGCGATGAGTGGAAGACAACCTTCAAAACCAATGAAGGGTTGTACGAATGGCTAGTCATGCCGTTTGGTTTGACGAATTCACCGAGTACATTCATGAGGCTGATGAATGAAGTGCTGAAAGAATTCATTGGTAAGTTTGTCATTGTTTATTTAGATGACATATTGATTTTCAGCAAAATGAAAGAAGAACATCTGAAGCATTTAGCTGCAGTAATGAGGAAGCTACAGCAGGAGAAGTTGTTGATCAACATGAGGAAATATTCATTTATGAAGATAGAACTCATTTACTTGGGGTTTGTCATATCGGAAAATGAATTGAAGATGGATCCAAGTAAAGTAGAGGTGATTAAGAATTGGCCATCACCGAGAAATATTTTGGAGGTGCGAAGCTTTCATGGTTTGGCAAGTTTTTATCGGAAATTCATTAGGAACTTCAGTGGAATTAGCACAACAATGATGGACACAGTCAAGAAAAGACATAAATATTTTCATTGGACTGAAGAGGCAGAGAAAATCTTCAATCTGTTGAAGCGAAAGATTACAGAGCAACCAGTGTTGGTGTTGCCAGATTTTGCAAAAGTTTTCCAAGTGAAATGTGATGCAAGTGGCTTTGCCATAGGAGCGGTCTTGAGCCAAGAGGACAGACCAATTGCATATTTCAGCGAGAAGCTAGATGAGGCAAAGGTGAAGTATTCAACGTATGATAAATAATTTTATGCCATCATACAGGCATTGAATAAGTGGAGGCATTACTTGATCCCAAAAGAATTTGTATTGTATAGTGATAATCATGCATTACAGTTTGTGACTCAACAGGAGAAGCTGAATCAAAAACATGCTAAATGGGTAGAGTATATGCAGAATTTTACATTTGTAATTAAACACATTTCAGGGACTGCTAACAAAGTGGCTAATGCTTTGAGCAAGAAGTGTTTGTTGCTGCAGGAATTCCGAGTCAAGACATTGGGTTTTGAAAATCTTAAGGACATGTATGCAGGTGATGCAGATTTTGCAGAGGCATACGAGGCAGCTAAGAATCCAGTTCTCAGAGACAGAAGCCCGTGGATTGATTACATGATCCAAAATGGATTGATGTTCAGAGGCAACCAATTATGCATTCCACACTGCTCCATGAGGGAGAATCTGCTAAAAGAAAAACACAATGGTGGACTAGCAGGGCATTTTGGCCACGACAAAACATTTGCAAAGCTGAGAGAAACATACTTTTGGCCGAGGATGCAAACAGATGTCAAGAAGTTCATTGACAGGTGCATAATTTTCCAGCATTCAAAGGGCAGAAAGCAGAATGCGGGATTCTACCAATCGTTACCCATACCTGAGAGGCCATGGGATGAAATCAACATGGATTTCATATTGGGATTATCGAGAACACAAAGAGGACATGATTCGATCTTTGTGGTGGTTGACAGGTTTTCCAAAATGGAACATTTTATTCCATGCCAGAAGACCAGCGATGCGACTCATATCGCGAATTTGTTCTTCAAGGAGATCGTTAGACTTCATGGGTTACCCAGAAGCATATTATCAGACAGGGATACAAAGTTCATTGGACATTTCTGGAGGACACTCTGGAAAAATATGGCAACTAACTTGATGTTTAGTTCAGCCTATCATCCTTAGACGGATGGGCAAACAGAGGTGGTGAATCGAAGTTTGGGAGATTTGTTAAGAAGCCTAGTGACAGAGCACCACAACAACTGGGATAATGTGTTTCCACAGGCAGAGTTTGCTTACAACGATTCAGTAAATAGAAGCACAGGAAAAATTCCATTTGAGATTGTATATGGCAGACAACCAAGAGGAGTATCTGAGCTGAGGGATTCAGAGTAGATAATGACAAAGAGCGCAAGCGCTGAAAATTTCGTAGAGGCGATGGAAAAACTTCATAGCAGGGTGAAGCAACGATTGCTGGAATCGAACCAAGAATATAAGCGCAGAGTGGATCAGCATAGGAGACAACCTTAGTTCAAGGTTGTTGATCTATTTCTGGCACATCTAAGGAAGGAAATGTTCTTAAGGGGAACATATAACAAGCTCAAAATGAAGAAAATTGGGCCATTCAGAGTCCTGAAGAAGTTGGGAGAAAATGCTTATGAGATTGAGTTGTCGGATGACATTGGAATAAATCCGACATTCAATGTCTCAGTCCTATATCCCTATAAGGCTGAGGAAGCAAGAGCTAGAAATGATGGACAACCAGAGATTCAGTGGCAGAAACAGATGTCAATTTCAGAAAATCCACAGATGGAGTGTATACTTGACAAAAGAGTCAGCAAAAGAACCAAACGGAAGCAATACTTCGAGTATCTGGTGAAATAGAAGAATCACCCAGTGGAAGATGCCAGCTGGGAGACAGAAGAAGTTATCTAAAAGCATGGACAGACCGCGCAGGAGCTCATGGACAGGAGCCCATGAAATCTTTCAAGCTGAGGAGTATGATGCAGGAGCATCGCCAACTCAGCAAGCGAACCATCACAGCAAGCGAAAGACCAGTTGGATAAACAAACCCAAAATTTTGAAAGTGCTTTGGGATTGTAGTGCAAGTTTTAAATGATCCTTTATGAAGGAGCGCCTTTTGTATGTTGTATCAGACCTCAAGCCATACGCTCTTGTCTGAAATAGATAGGAGGCATTTAATAGATTTAATGCAGGTAGATAGGATTTTACTTTCCAGATTAGATAGTTTTAGAGTCTGAGAGGGAAAACGGATATAAACACCCTCATTGTATCATTGTAACATTATTCAGGAGCAAGAAGAGAAGAGCAGGTAGAGAATTGTATGAAGAACACCCATGTACAAGCATATGAATTAATAGAAGAAAGTTATGATTCAAACTCATGGTCGGTGTTATTTATCTGTGTATATTGTTTATGTGCTCATGAATGTTTACTTCTTGTTATGCATTTGCTTTGTATATGATGTGCATGTGATTTCATGGTTTATCCTAAAGTATGAAAAGGAATGAGTTTCAATTGTTTCTCTATCTGAGCTAGGAGATTCCTGCAAAGTGTGCAATTGAATTCATCCGCAAAGAGTGCGTTGATGAAAGCTCAGTAGTTTAACTTTTGTTCTCATTCACCCAAGAGTGGAAGTGGGTTGTTGAAGCCATGCAAGGAGTGCGCAGGCTGAAATAGAAGTCTCAGTTGTGAATCTGAGCAAAAGGAAATCAAAGACTGTTGTTGCAGGAAGTGCGCAGAGTCGGAAGGATTAAACACTTGGGAAGTTCTTGAATGTTGAGCACGAGGAGTGCGCACAAAGAGATCTCTTTTCCAAGAGATTAAGAAGCTGGAAGAAGCTCAGGAGGGGCAGAGCTTTCAAATCTGTTGAAGGATCACACCGAAGGGTTCGTGTTAGGAAATCCTCAAAGAAGGGTGAAGTGACGGTCGAGATCTGGTGGAGGAGCTCGGGAAAATCCCGTCAGCGATTAGATCCATCAGAAGTAACGAGGAGGTTACGACCATACCAGGATTTTAAGCCCAGAATACTGTGATACGTTGGCTCAGTAAGTGATTTTCCCGCTAGCCGTTAGATCTTGGGAAGCTGCACAGAGTTTAAGCCCGAAGGAGAAGACGAGGAGTCCCGGAGGAGTCATCGGGATATCAAGGTCATCAGGGTTTTGTTAACGCAAAGAATCGAGACCTTTTATTTCTCGAAATCCCAAGGAAGGATCTCAGCCGTAGATCCCGACAGGACACACGTCAGACATCCAGAGAATAATCAGGGTTCAACTCATCGGAAAATCGGGTTTTCCGAGGACATAGAACTCTCGCATGATGGGATCGCGATTCGCGATTTCCCAACGAGAGTTTTGAACCGTCCATCGACGAGGACACGTGCCAGGAGATCCTGACGAGTCGGCGTTTGGAGCATCGGGTTTTTCGGAGACGAGAGACTCGAACATATTGAAATCACAATCCGTAATTTCCTGACACAGCCGGAGCCGTTCGATCTGAGGGACAGGTGTCCAAGGATCTGAAGGTGTCGGGGTTTGGAATTTCAGGATTCTTGGTGACGAGAAACTCAGGACAAGAGAAGTCACAAAATCCCGAAACGTGATGGTCCCACAGTCATAGTATTTCAGTGGAGGACAGGTGTCACCCATCTTGGGTTTCAGAACTTGGAAGGGTCTGTGAACTATTGCAACGGGAATCACGATATCTCGATACGTGATTTCCCGATCACCACGAGAGTGTGGGCCATAGGTGCAGAGAAAAGGACAGGTGTCAAAGGGTCAATCCCTCACAGGAGTCAATGCCAGGTGGCATCGGAAATTGGAGAATCGGAAAACCAAAGGGCGTAAGTTTTGCGCATTCCGATTTCGCGAAGTCGGAACTCCGATAGGGGAAGGACCGTGGTCTTGTGGACTGGCAAGTCACGTGAGAGAGGAGTTAGCGGAATGGGATAAGGAGGACAAAGAGTACCATCGGAGATTGGGAATCAAGGAACCGGGAAAGCAGTGGATCACGACGGCGTGAGTTCTAATTTCCTGACGGGGAAATTCCCAATAGGGGCAAGGAATGCATTTGGAGAATATTCATCGGGGTTCAGGGATTTGTAAGACCCGATCTCGTGAGTGTAGGACTTGCGATCCCGTGAGGCCCAATTTCCTGATAGAACAAAGGGAAATCAAAAAGAGCATTCTGTGGGTGTGGAAAAGTCCCAATAAGGGATTTGAAGAGTGTTTCAGCTCTTCGAGACAAAGGAAGAGAAGGTCCTGGTGGAAGCGGACGTGCCCTGGTTGGTGCGTTGGCGTCAGACATGCACTGAAAAAGATCTCACCATCCTGACCACATCGCCAACAGATTCTTCTCCTGCCCGAGAACCTGGTCATCTCCCTGGGGGTTAGACCCCTTAGGTGTGGCTACTACTGGAGGTGTTGCACCTCCTCCCCTAGCACCCCATCGTCTGCCTCCACGACGTCCTCTAACCATTATTACCTGCACGCACACAAGTCAACTCAATTAGCAACAGTGTAATCAAATCATAACAACGAAAGATGTAGCAATCCCAAGTCACGGGTTGAACCCGCTATGATACCATATGTAACGATCCTCCTCGTTACGACGCAAAACCTCTTATAACAAGTGAAATTTTTTGTTTTTGTTTTTTGAAAGTGTGTGTGTGCGTGTACAAGGGAAACAAACACATTCGACTCTACGTCGCCACCCGACGATGAACAAGACGCAAACCACGATGGACACAACAAGATGACATAAGACGCACAACAAGTAACTGCATGCATTTAACGACGATCAATCGATAATAAGTAAGGCTAACTACCCATCCATCCTACCCTGTAATGGTTAGGACCTCCAAGACACATAAGCAATGCTCAAGACCAGGTTCCCATCTATTTTAACCATTTAAGGTCTCAGGGATGGCGACTGTTCTGAGGAACATGGAGGTGTCTACATCCCGCCTGACACAAGCAGACCAAGCAACGAAATTATTACAACCAAGCACAACAATAATTAAATGAGCAACCATGTCTTCTATGGAAGTGCAAGTCAATTAATTGCGAATTCAATTAATTGCAAATCCAATTAATAGCAAATCCAATTAAATGCAATTTCCATTAATAAGGCATTTTCAATTAATTGCAAATTCCCATTTACTAAATCATAATAACTTTTGGACATAGTTCAAGACATTATATTTTATCTGCTATCAATGATAATTAATTTCATCATCACTAGCATAAAATAACAACCATTTTTCATTTTATTTTACAATAACCACATAAAATGACCAACACATTACATCCGATATGTTATATATAACCATTTCAGTAACTTTACCATAAAACGACAACCATGTCCACATTAACAGCTCCATAACCATTAGCATTAACATTAAATGTTTCATTACATAATCATTACCATAAAACAATAATAACATTAGCATTAACATTACCATAAGCAGACATTCAACATCACTTTACATCGATTATTACCCTAAAACAATAATAACATTAACATTAACATTACCCTAAGCATTAACACTTTAAACCTTATATTACATTAGTTTTATCATGAACATTAATAGCCTTGAAGGTTAGCATTACCCTAGATATTAGCTTCAACGTTAACATTCATTATAGATCCATTTACTCCAAATAATTCCAATTAGTATATAGTTACCCAACCCAACCACGAAATATGTAAATTAAATAAGTGCAGAATCCCCATTTACTAAATCATAATAACTCATTGTGCTTAAGTCAAGGACATTACATTATCCAGGTTTATCAGTA
>ML863421.1:0-23007 GCA_009831015.1 Picea engelmannii
CCTATATTGTTTTAAGGACTCCATCCTTGACAAGAGCACTTTGGCACCATTACATTGGACAATCCATCTCACCATTGAGTGGATTTGTAAAGAGTTCTTTCATCACCATTTTCCATTTTCTTTGATTGTAAGAAGAGCTAGCTAGTGAGGGTCCAAGAGCCTTCCCTTGGAGGAAGAAGGGAATCATAGTCCCCTTTCTTCTTGGTTCTTTGTTTTCATCAATAGATCAGCCTCAAACATTGGTGACATGGGTCTTTTTGTTTTTTTTATTGCTATGTCCCTATGCTCATGATTTTAATTTTTATTGCATCTATTAGTCTAATTCTTAGTTATAGTTTTTGTTTTCTTTCTCTAACTCTTTTCTCTATAGTTGTCCTGCTCAGCAGACCCAATTGAGCTTGCAAGCACCTCTTATTTTCTCACCAAGGTGACAAAAGAGGCGCAACAACCATAAACCCTCACATCAAATCATGTGCCAAAACCTCACTGTTATGTAGCCTCAAGTGTGTACCAATTATATATCAAGACCACTAACAAAATCCTCTCACAATGTACCATAAGATATACCAATAAGACTCATACATGCACCAACAATATACTTCAATAGATCTACCTCAAAACCATTCTACAACAAGCCCTAAACTTCCAAGAGGGCATCCAACAGATTTACAAGGCAAACCCTCAACCAGATTCATATATTCAACACTACACATATGAAAACCATACATTTTTATTCTTGTAGTTGTTGATATATTATAGATATGTTTCTGTAGCAGTGATTTTGTTGCCGAAATTTTGTTTCCACGGTTCTACTGCCGCATTTTTCCTACCACGATTCTGCAGTCGCGGATTTGATCTATCAATAATAGCTGCCAAATAACCTTTCAAAAATGGATATTCAATTATATTCCAAAAATAGGTGCTAATAGGAGACCCTTTCTCTCTTATTTATACTCTCTAAGTAGCTTCCTCAAGGGGTTATATTCTAACTCACTTTACCCAACTTCCTTATTTTAGGCCTAACCCACTTCTAACCATTTGTACACTTACAACCACTTTATCCACATTTAGTTGCAACTAACTTTGTTATTTAATTAATTTCTTTTGCAACCACTTTGACTTATCCATAAATAGTAAACTCACTACTTCTTGTTGCTACCACTTTATTATTTAAATAATTTTCTCTTTGCAACAAATTTACCATAATTAACAAACTCACAAATTTAATATTTTCTTAATGCAACAACTTCACACATGATTAATTCCTAGTTACCATAAATTTGACTAGTACACTTATTCTAGGAGCTTCTAGAATAATTGTTTTTTTTGGCCTTCTAGGTGCTTCTAGATAACTCATGAGGGCTCCCCAACTTCACATGGCCATAACTCTCTAACCGTGAGGAGTTATGTGATATTCCACATATCACTAGAAATGACACGACATGTACTATCCATATATAATAGTCTCACCTACAAATTCATTGGTATTCATTACATTATTCCACAACCAAACGTGGGTTCCTTACCCATACCTCTGGAGCTACTGGAATATGTTACCAGACATACTCAAGGGTTGACATCAATCTATAATGGTTGGAATCAATATACAATATCACTCTCCAAGGGTTGACATCAGTGAAAACCAACAATCAAAACCAATTGTTCATCAATATAAACCAACGATCTAACATTGTTGTAGATGATTATCAATTCTTGAAAACCATGCCCTGGGAGCTTGTTTGAGACCATACAATGCTTTCTTTAATTTGTAGACATGTTATTTATTTTCTAATAACATAAAACATTCATGATGTTCTATATAAACTTCTTCCTCTATATTTCCGTTTAAGATTGTTGATTTGACACCCATTTGATATATTTTGAAGTTTTTAAAGCATGCAGATGCCAAAAACATTATGATAGCTTCTAATCTTTCCAGAGAGGAAAATGTTTCCTCAAATTCAATCTTTTATACTTGCGCATATCCTTTGCACACTAATCTTTCTTTATTTCTTATAATTTGACCATCTTCATTAACTTTATTCTTAAAAATCCATTTGGTCCCTACCACATTTTTGTCTTTTGGTCTTGGGACAAGTTCCTAGGTTTGATTCTTTTCTATTTGATCAAGATATTCATTCATGGCTTTAATCCAATCTTCATATTTTCTAGCTTCTTCAAATGGTGTGGGTTCTATTAGGGAGAGCATTGTTTGTTCAGATTCATGTGTTATCCTTTTCTTGTTTCAACTCCACCACTTTTGTTTCCAATGATTTGACTTTCAGGATGATATCTTTGTACTCTTCTTGATGGCTCTCTTTATTCTTGTCTTGATGATGCTTCCTTTTCATTTTCTTCTTCACTTTGTGATTATTCTTCTTGTATTTCTTCAGTTTTTATTCATCATAATAATCTCTTCTTCTTTCATCATCTTGTGAATTGTCTTGAGATTTGATTCTTCTTAATGTTAGATGATCCACCTTTACATTTGCACTTTACACCATTTTGTGCAATCTCATATTGTAGCATATGTAGGCATTTTTATTGAATGAGTAACCAACAAATATGCCTCCATCTGATCTAGAATCAAATTTTCCTAGATCATCATCATCTCTTTTTATATAGAATTTTCTACCAAAGACTTTGAAGTGTTTGACTAATGCTGGTCTCCAAAACCATAACTCATATGGTTTCTTGTCATGGTTAACTCTAAGTTGATCTCTGTTAAGTATATATATTGTTGTATATAAAGTTTATCTCCAATAGATATCTAGAATTTTGGATTCATTTAACATAGTTTTGGTTGCTTCTTGGATAGTTCTATTTTTTCTTTCAACAACTCCATTTTTTTGAGTTATTGGAGTTGAAAAATGTCTTTTAATTCCATGAGTTTCACAAAACTTATTTAATTCATCTAAGGTAAATTCCCCTCCATTGTCTAATCTTAAGCACTTGATTTTTAGATCAATCTCATTTTCAACATGTGCTTTGAAAGCCTTGAATTTGTTGAAGGCTTCTGATTTCTCTTTGAGAAAGGATACCCAAGTCATCCTTGTGTAGTCATCTATGAATAAAATGAAATAATGTTCACCTTGCATGATTTTAGTTCTTGTTAGTCCAAAAATGTCAGTGTGAACAATTTCCAATGGTTTTGATGTAGATTATTCTTTCGTCTTGAATCTTACTCTTGTCTACTTTCCATGTTGGAAATGCCTACAAACTGAGTTTGAAGGTTTAATAATCTTTGGAATATTTCTCACAGCTTCCTTTTTATTGGTTTTTATCAAATTGCCAAAACTTATATGTCCCATTATTTTGTGTCACGGCCAAATTTCATCTATTTGGCTCATGCAACATTTTTCTTCATCTTCTATTTTTAAGGTATAAACATTGTTTGGTGTTCTTGGTGCAACAACCACTAATTTTCCTGAATATTCTTTTCTAATTTCACAATTTTGAGATTAAAATATAAGTATGTGTCCTTGATCACATGTTTGTCTCACACTAAGGAGATTAGGCTTTAAATCTTCAACTAATAACACATTTTCTGCTTTAGATTTATTATTTTCTATACTGATTGTGCCCTTTCCAAGTATCTTGGCAGAGACATTATCTCCAAATATAACACTTCATTTTTCTTTCTTTTTTCAAACTAAGGAATTTGTCTTGATCTCCAGTCATATGTTTTGAACATCCACTGTCAACATACCATTGACTACTTTTATCTTTAGCATATAAGGCTACCTTACACTGTGTTTCTTTTTCTTCTATTTGTTTTTATTTCCATGAATTCTTATGCTTTTCTTCTTGAATTTTGGAATTTTTTCTAGGAATCTTTGGTAGTCTACAATCACTAGATTTATGACCATAATTGTTGTATTTGAGGAATTCAACATTGTAATTTTGTAGTGGAGAGAATGAATTATAGTTTATATTATATTGACTACTAATATTATTGTTGTTCATATAACCATATCTGTGAACATTTGATGCAGGAGCATCACCATCGGCATTGAAAAGAAGCCAGGATGGAGGACAACGCATCATCCATCATGTACTAAGGAGCTTATTTGTATTCCCAAAGGAGGAAGCGCCTTTTTGAATTTTGAAATTATGAAAGGGATGTAATTAATGACCTTTAAATGTTTGGAGGTTGATTCCATTCCCAAATATCCTAGTGGATTGTGTTAGAGTCCTATATTTCATAGTATCATATGGTGATTGAATTTTTCTCCTTCAGTGATTTTATGTTGTAAATAATATTTCATTCTACAAATGATTTCCAAAGGAAAAAGAAAAAGATTAAAATAATAATAATAAAATGAAAAGAGGGTATAAAAGAAAAGAAAATAAAATAAAATAAAAAGAGAAAAACAAGAAAACCCCATCAAAAGAAAAATAAGTTTGAATCGTACAGTCTAATCATGCTCAAACATTTTAAATTTGTTGTTGTTAGGTTAGAGAATAAATTTGGCCAAACTGTCTAATCTTGGTCAAAGTAGTTAGGTAGAGGAATAAAGTAATCCAACAGTTTAAGCTGGATTAATGAGTTAGATGCATAGGTTAGAAGACAGGTTAGGTAAATTTTCCTTTCAAAGAAAATTACATTAAAATGCACCCTAGGGTGTTGAAAATAGCTTAGCTTAGCATAGAAAAATAAATTATAATGCAAAGATTTCAAAAAAGATAACTTTGGCTTTATGGTACATCTATCTTATCTAAAGTTCAGAAGTTGACAAGACATTTTGTCTTGTAGCGCATAATATTC
Organism: Picea engelmannii; assembly: GCA_009831015.1. NCBI lineage: Eukaryota > Viridiplantae > Streptophyta > Pinopsida > Pinales > Pinaceae > Picea > Picea engelmannii. The sequence continues at coordinate 4,769 of ML863421.1, forward strand.
ACACACATCTCTCCTAGCGGCATCAAATTTTTCCCGATCGACGATCCACAAGTGTTTTCGCCCCCCCTGGCCTACCTACCTTTATCGATAGAGGGGGGGTCTGAAAAGTGGTTTTCCCCGCCGTGGTCCCACCTAATGTGGCACTTCCTAAGTGTTTCACACCCCCCCCTCCTATTCCCATATACCGTCGACCCCCCTCCTCCGAAATCCACCTAACCTAATCATGATACCATTCACTCTCCCCTCCACTACTACCCTCTCTCTACATGACACATGTCCCACAAAACATAATCGTTAGCCAATTAAAACCTTCCCCATGACCATTAGTTGTCCCATAAAGGTCTCGCACCATAACGGATATCATTGTACGCATAAAAACGCTCGCTTCATCCAGTTACAGCGTTTGCTGAGTAAGACTTCGTGAAGACCGCGTCAAGCTAAGCTATCAAACTAACACCACCATCTATCATCGTTAACATGCGAATATTTCTTCCGGTAATTACAACATCTTCATCCATTTTATTGTTGATTTTTTCAATTATGGCTCCCAAGGTCAAGCCTGTCGATACTTCTGAAAACCCAATGATTCCCCCTCCCATCAACCTGGACCACATCCCTCTAGTAGACAAAGACTACAAGGTTACAAAGATGAAGTGAAAATTCGATTTCTTTGAATTGCACTCTTGGCTGAAAGAAATTTTCCTCAACCAAAGCGATGAAATTGGACTCTGGGAGTCCAATTTCCCCCTTTATATGTTTCCTCAGACTTATCATTTCCCAGTAGCAGAGGAGCTGATAAAAAATAAGAATGTTGATATAGCATCACTTAGGAAACAGTTTAAGCTTCCAACAACATAGGATTCACAAACTAAAAAAGTGGCTAAGATAGAAATCAAAAAAGAAGAGATGTTAAAATTGATCATGGAGGAAAATGCACAAATCAGGGAAATGGAAGCAGAGATGGACAAACTGATCAAATAAAAATATAAGAATGTACAGTTGGCCATGATTCCACTAGATGCAGTGCCCCTGACAGGGATAAGAACAACATAATTTTCTACATCAACATCAATCCTAGTACAAACTTCAGATGCCTTTGATAAACTAGTGAAATCTATGGAGAATATGTCCATACAAGGGGCATAAATTAAAAAATTACAAGAAGAGGTAAATACATTACATGAACTGAAAGCAATGTTCTAGGATTCTCATCAGGAAGAAATGCACAAGTCTCAGAGACTCAGCCAACAACTGGAACAATTGGGGAAATAAACAACCATGGGAAACACCTTAGTCCAAGCTAAGGAAAACATATGGCTAGACATCAACAAATCCATGACAGAGATTTGGCCCTCTATTCAGATCATTTTTTAGCAGCATGAATTAATCTGGAAAGCTAGAGGAGCCATTGAAATTATCAAATAAGAATTGGGAGAAAAACCAACAGAGGCCACAGAGCTCATCAGGTTTCTAAAATCTAAAAATAAATAGGAGTTAGAAGAGTTAGAGATAGAGGACATAACTGAAACCATCTTGGAAATCAAGAAGGTGTTGACCAATAAATGCCTCATGTTGCAGCTAGAAGAAAAATCTCAGGTTATGGACATAGGTTTGCAGAGATTCTTCAACAAGTTTGAGGTGCTACAAAAGAAAGGGATTCTTGGATTGTTAGTGCTAAATGACAAATTGATCACTCTGCCTAATTACAACCATAAATTGAAGATAGTGGAAAAAGAAAATTCAAAGTTTGCAGGAATACAAGGAAGCATCATTGGGAAAGCATTCCTAGAAACTTACAGTTTAACTTGAGCATTCCACGTGAAATCAAACATATCTTCATTAATAAGCCTACTTTTGCCAAGTACACATATATGGATGAAATATACAGAAAATTACTCAATATATCAATCCCAAGTAAAAAGAGGCGGGAAAAGCTATGTGGGTTACTTGAGTAAAGATAGGTTCGATGTTTCAGCCAGCAAGGAGCAACAACTAAGCAAAGTCAAAGGGACAAGTCATCAACAACTTCCATCAAATTAGCACCAAAAATCCGAGCAGATCTACAAGATTCCTATATTTTTTGTAATTTGAGATTCAGTTAGTTTAGATATCCCTCCAAAATATCCTAATCATTTATGATAGGATTTGATGTAAATAATTGTATAAATACTTCTCCTTTCGGAGTATTGAGGGTTGATTTTTTCATCCAAGAAAGCGATTGTGTATTTTTCAATATGATTGACCAGTAATAAAAAGACTCTTTCACAAGATTCTTGTGTTAGACTGTTGATGATGTGCTTCTCTCTTTGTTTATTGTTTTTTCATTCTCTATAATCATTGCATGTGTTTCCAATTCTAATTATTCAAAGAAGGTTAAAGAACATAATTTATCTTAGTATACGATGTTTCTGGTTTTTGAATGATTTTTATGTTTTTTAGCTGAAATTAAGTAAAAAGATTTCTTAACTGCTCTTTTGCTTGGTGGATTTTTCCTCTCCTTTCTTCTCACTCACTTCATATAATTTAACTAGATCCAAATAGTTTCACTACCCTGCCCTATGAAGAAGATTTACAAAATCTAAAACTGATCACTATTCTAAAGGAGAGACCCCATAGCCCAATGGAAATTTAAGCATTCAATCAACCAGATATTTCAAACAAAAAAACAAACCGTGAACTTTCATAACTAGCCTAAGATTCTAAACCAAACAAATCTAAATCCTACAAAGAGATCCCTCTCTGAAGCTAGCAGGGCTAGATCCCAACTTCCAAAGTGGTTGTGTAGTTATCTCTGTCTTTTCTTATACAACCTCTAGAAATTACAAAGTGATAACATAGTAGCGACCATACTAGGGAAAGAACAATTTTTCCAACTTCTACAAATTATCTTCCCTAGTAAGAAAACTTTATTTTTGGAAAACAAAGATTCAAATCTTAAAATATAATGTTCATAGGTTGTAAAAATTTGTAAATAATTAAGTAGGTTTTTTTTATTTATTAAGTTTAAGTTCTGGCTCCAAAAAGAATTCACATTGTTAGGGTCCTATAATTTTATAGGATAATCATTATGCTGATTGATATCCATTTTTCAGTAATTTTAGGATTGAAAATAATATTCCATTTTTTTAATTATTTCCAAAAGATCAAACACCTAATATTGCTTCATGACGCATAGTGGAAAGGTGAAAATAACAAAAGCTCTTTGTCTTCAAGCGCATAAATTTAGCACAAATCTCATCAATGTCGCAAGAAAAATGTCGTCACATGTTAGTCTGGGTTTTTGACATCAATTTGGTTTTGTAAAGCCTATTGTCTTTCAGGTTTTCTCAGGCAAATGTAAAAAATTAGGTTTTCTCAGGCAAATGTAAAAAATTGGTTTTGGGTAGCCAAAGTTTGGCTTTATATTCAACTTTTGGTTTTTTTTAAGAGCAAAAATAGCTCTGAGGCCTCTTAGAGGGTACAAGGTTTATATTAAAATTTAGAGGGTACAAGGTTTATATTAAAATTTTAACCAAAATTTATTGGTCGAGGGCCAATCTCCAATTATCAAACATGATGACTTGCATGGACACACAAATCAAGGGTCAGCACGAAACAAATGCCACTCAAAATACAAGCGCACAAGGGAGTTTAGTTTGTTCCACGCGTCGTTAACAGGGAGATCATCAACATATATAAACACTGAAGACTCTTTATGCACCATGAATGTGGGATATTTCCCAAAGGTTTAAAAATATATATACAAATGGAGTCAAAACCTAGCGTGCAGGTGTAGATACCAACGACCAGAGTCCAGACGTCTTGTTCTATTGCAAACTGTGGACACTCATGGATAAAGGAGAGAAGGTGTCGAATTTGTCTTTGTTTAAACAATGGGATCGAAGATCTGTCACTACTATATCGCCAACGAGGGAGATTTTATCATTGGGGTTTTTTTGTCCAGTCAGGTTCCAGACACTTGCCATGGTTCGCAGGTACCAGATGATTAATCCAAGATTTTACTGTGTTTAATGGGAGATAAAAGAAGTTAGACTACCTTTCAATGGAATTGGACAGTCTTTACTAATTACTAATATTTATGAGCTTCAGAATGGTCGGTGGTTCATCGTTCATCATCACAGTTATGAAAGGGCCAAATTACTTGATTGGGCTTATTGGTGAAAGAACTAAGTCTGAGGGACCGACTTTGATGCAAATGATCCAGGAAAAGAATGTTTTATCTTCATATTAGAACCAAGAGACACCACAGTGTTGCCATGTCATCATATGTGTATGTGCAGTGAATGCGTAAAAATTCTCTAGTTGCAGACAAATCGTTTCCCTATTTTTCGCCGACCAGTAGAGCGACTTATGGATATAGGAATCTGAAGAAGGAGACGTTGAGGCTGGAGAGGGACAAGGAGAACCCATATCAGTTTTTGACGGCTTTCACATATGATTCCATGGTCTCTGGAATCATATGGCTTTCACATATGATTCCATATAGTCTCGATCTTGGTGGCGCTATATTTCCCCGATTCGGGTGAGAGAGTCTTTGACCAGTGGATCATGGGTTACCATGCCTGGCTGTCAACAAGATTTATAAAATCCAATGCACCTACAGAACGCAAAATAAGAGGAGATCTCTCAGGTAAATTGTATCCAAACTTTGCGCGCCCAACAATCCAATCAAACCCCCAAGATGGCCATATGGATATGATGGAGGATTTGGTCATTATTAATGAGCATCTGAAGGATCACATTAAGAATTTCCAGGTAATAAATCGGGAATCAAGTTCAAAGGCATTCGTCAGGTGGCAGATATACATCCTATATTTTATGCAACAGATTTGTTCCAAATATAATTCGAAAGGATATAATTGGCCGAGATCGAATCCCAGGAAGCAATTAACATATTTCAAGGCTGAGAAAGCATCTCGAGCAAGGAGTTACCTGACTAAGCGAGCATGGGTTATTAAAGATCAACATTTAGCAACCGATTTGTATTAAATTCCAGATCTTGGGACATAAATAAAGGGATTTGTCTCCAGAAAACAGCCATCATTCAAGATACCTTTTGCAACTATTTCCTTTGGTTTTATGTATTTTATTTTATTTCCAGCGAATCAACACCACTATGGAAATGGTTGTTTTATTATTTTCAGCCTTTGTAAGGAAAAGGAGTTTCGATTTCCAGCAGGGAGGAAATACAATGATAAATGATGAAGTGGCAAAGTATTCAAACTGTCAAGATTTCAAATATAGTAATCATCAGGTTAACCAGCATTTTCAGGCGAAAAAATAGAACAAAATACATATGTGGCAGTAGAAATCCCAAGCTATTATCATTCGAATCATCAGTCAGAAGATAAGAATAGGTGACAGAGCTACAAGACCATTTCTCTCGAAGGCATCTCCAAAATGAACCTGATGACTCATCTATGCTTCAGAACTGAAATCACTTTAGATATTTAATTGTTTGTTTTTCATTAAAAGGTTCAAACAGTCTTATTATGTTTAGAAAAATCATGATCCCCTTTTGTAGATAGCAGTGGTTTGACTACTATGGGCTTAATGTGACATAATTTCTATATATTGGATCAATTTGATGTAAGGTGGGTTGGGACCTGTTGAAGAAATAGTGATCATTATTGTAATCATCTCATAGAGCCACAATTCATCAATCCAATAATACAATTGCAGCAGTTACAGGATTCATGTGTCAATCTTGGTAGTGAAGTGATTCTATCATTGTAATTTGTTTCCATTGTGTTTCTTAGGTTATTCATATTCTAAATTGTGCTAAGAAGTTTAAAGAGCATAATTTGTTGAGATATACACTCTGATTCTGGCTTAGACATAATTATCAATGTTTTCTGCTTAAGGGTTAATTATGTTGGATCATGTTGTCCTTGATGCCAATGATTTGATTGATTGATGTCAAGTGATTGATTTATGACAATGGATTGATTGATTGAAAAGATTGATTGATTATTGATTAAAAATGTATATGTATTATCCTTGATGAGAATGATAGATGTCAAGTGGAAACCAATCGATGAATATGGATCAAGATGCATAGATGAAGATGGATCAATGAGTTGTTATTGATACATGATAAAGATGGATCCTTTGATATATTATGCATAGTTTGATGACTCATTATTGTCTTATCATGATTGATAAGGTGCACAAATGGATGAACTCCAAAGTGGTCCCCTTAAGGTGAAAGCCCTCACGGGAAGACGCTTTGTGGATTGAGTTATCCTAGAAGAATGATTGGAGGACCCATGCTTGTATGTGGAATAATGAGATGAAGATCAATGAATTTGTTGGTGAAACTATCCTAGATGGATAGTCTTTGTCATGCCATTTCCAGTGGTATGTGAAATGTCACATAACTCATCACGGTTTGAGAGTTATGGCCTTACGAAGTTGGAGGACCCTCACATGTTGGCTTGAAGCCCACAAGGTCAAAGAAGTCGAAGTGCTTTAAAAGAAGAAATCATTATTTAAATGATAAAGTAAAGTGACAAAGTCAAGGTGGATTATTTAAATAATAAAGAGAAGTGACAAAATCAAGAAAGATTATTTAAATGGTAAATAAAGGTGACAAAATCAAGAAGGAATACTTAAATGATAAAGTATTGGAGAACTTTCTATTTATGGAAAGTGGTTAACCCTAAAATAAGGAAAATAGGTTAAGTGACCTAGGGGATGAAAGTATAAATAAGATAGCTATGGACTCTTGCTATATATCATTTTTGTGGATCAATGGAGAGCTTCTTGGGAGATTATCTTTTGGAGTATTGATGGAGAGCTTCTTCTGAGAGCATATTTGGTGTGGATATCTTGAGCATGACTGAAGATCTTGTTAGCGTCGGAAGTCACTCCTGGATTGCTTGCAGGAGCAGAGCCCGACACCCATCAGTTTAATGTCACGACAGTTTTTTATAGATGATCAGATGGGAAGAGACTCGGGGAAATATCATTCTAACTCAGGGACTGGGTCTGGCATGTAAGGAACAAAGGAGGTCTTGATCTAACTTCAGCCAGTGGGTTGATTAAAAGATGAGTAGGTGGAAGACTTGATAAGAAAGGTGAATAAACAACCTTAGGCAACAGGCTTCCAGCGGTTTGCAGAGGAAAGACTCTGAATGCAAGATCCTCTTGGTTCAGGGTCTCAAGAAACTGAAAGGGGACTTGACTGGATCCTCCAATTTCAAGTCACTCAGCGCTGGGAAAATCACAAGAACTTATCAGAAACAACGTAACTGCTACAGTGATCCATTCCAACATCATCCTATAACAGCTACAACTCGACTAGATCCTCCAATTCCGAGCTGTTCTAACACAGTGTGAACAGAGGCGTGAAAGAAACTGACATTCATAAGGCAAGAAGTCTCAAAAGTCCATGCATAACCAGAGTAACAGTGCTTTATTAAAACTTTACAACCGGGAGCTCTGCTCTACCATCGATAGATACAAAAATGGCGAAAACGCCTTCATATACTCAAAACAACAACAGCAACAAAATCGAGACGTGGCATTAAAACTTTGCGTCTGCATGGTTTCTGACAATCTGCACCCATAGTCTCTGAATGATCATGCACCTATGGCAGACGCAATCGAACTTCTGACAGTTCCGTAGGTGAATCGACGTGCTCTTAATTCGTCGCCGAACTTTTCCATTATGGAGGAGGTGATGTCTAACCACCACCAACTACCTTAATAACTACTTCATTGGGATTGAAGATGGCCCGGCCAACTCGGCACCTTTGGGATGTGGAAGACCCTTCGCGCTGCCACCTGGATTAGTTGAACGGCCTGATGCATAGGTGTGGAGGCCAACGCAAAGGATGGGGTGCATAATGGGAGTGGTGGCACCAAAACTATGAGGGTGAGATATGAAGTGATGAGGTGTGAGAGAGGTTACAGGGGAAGGCACATGGCGGAAGGAAATAAGCGGAGGGGGCAGGAGATGAGATATAATGGGCACATTTTAGTGGGAGGCTGATGTGGAAGGGAGCGGGACACATGGCAGGTGATGAGTGGATGATGAGATGGGAAAGGGACCACACGGACCAAAAGAGGGGAGATGGACAGATGTCGGAAGATGAGGAAGGGGCTAAAGGGAGCGAGCCTCATCGTACGGTCAGGTAGAGAACAGATGGTGAGATGACATGACAAGAAAGGGGGCCCCACGTTGATTAAACGCAGAAAGACAGAGGATGTCTGGATTGCCTGTGCGTCGTTGATCCGGGAGCTCCAATCACAGTCGTCGGAGAGATGTGTCCTCGATTCCGGACCCCCCCCCCTCTGCTTATAGGTAGAAAGGCGGGGGGGGTCCGGAATCACCCTATGCGTCGTTGATGCGAGCGCTTCGATTGTAGCCATTGAAGAGGTGCACCCTTGATTCCGGACCCCCCCCTTCAACTTAAAGGTAGAAAGGCGGGGGGGCTCTGGAATCCTATGTGCGCCGTTGATCCGGGCGCGCGAATCCTTGCCGTCCAAATTTGATTTCCATTTAAACACAGATGCATTTGCATCCCAAACTTAGGGTAAGTGGGTTTTTAACCCATTCCTTCGCATTTTACCCCCCGTTACAAGAAATTTCGCTAACAGATCTATTCTGAGAAAGAGAGCATGAGGAGGATCTCATGGTCGCATCAAAGTTTCGACAATGTTGGAGATCTTGATGGAAAAAGTCTCGGAGCTTCAGAAACCCTAGTTTCTGAGGTGTACGCGGGCTGTAATGGGCCAGGGCGCATACATACGCGGGCTATATGAGGATAGGGCATGTACAGTGGATAAAATCACGAAGATTTGTGTTTGAGCTGATGACTGGATGTTGAAGACTATGGCAGGTTCCAGATCTGCATTCTATGGGCTCATATCTATAATTGAGACACTAGTATGGTTGCATTATTGTCTTGATGGATAGTATTGGTTGTTGTGTTGTGAATGCTTAGGGAATTCTTGGTATGGTTGTTGTGATATGATTTATGTTGGTTGATGGAGTAAGAAGTACTCTTGTGATTCAGTGGTGACATGATCGCTATGGCATACTAGTTGTTTATACATGATTGAGATAACATTCATATTGATTGGTTGTGGAGCATAAGTAATCTATTGGAGAGCTTGGATGTGTTGTGACTGGTTGGTGGTTAGATTAGATAGTAAGACACAGAAAAGAAAGATAAATTGGTTGTAGAGGATCTGAGTTGGTCTTGAAGGACAAACCCTAAGAATCTCAGAAGGTATACACAGGTTGTTGTATACATTGGCCGCGTGCATACGTGGGTTGTAGTGAGCCAAGGCACGTACACACATGGGTTGCACTACTGATAGGTCGCATACTTGTTGACAGATTGATATATGTTGAGGATTGTTGCCTCATCTCAGTTGATGCTGAGAATGTAAGTTGAGTCTTGCATATAGAGTTGGTGCTCTTGTAGAGTTGTACTCTATTCAGTTGTTGCTAGAAAACCCTTGGATTGTTGTCCATAATAGAAAGAAAAATTGTACATACATCTTGTGTTCTTTGTGTTCCTTGTGGTGATGACTTGTTGATAATATATTGTTGATATATGTTCACATCTAACTAGTTATAAATGACAACAATGGGTAATGAGTAAATTTTGAATGTTAACTAAGGAGTTTTGTGTAAGAGTGAAGTTTTTGAAAAAAGAGCCCCACGCTCATTCACCCCCCCCCCTGCCCCCCTCTAAGTTTGGTAGGTGTGTTCAACAATTGGTTTCAGAGCCGTCCTTCACTACAAGCTTGAAGGAGATCCATAGACACACAAATGGATGATGAAGTTCCAATCCTTGATGAGGAAAATTGTTGGCCCTTGGGTATGGAAGCAAGCGAAGATCAAGGAAGAAAAGGCAAAATGCGAACTTTGTGCAAGACGCGGTAACTGTTATTGGGTCAAAGTGAGCAAAAGAGCAGAAAATATGGAGCAAAGTCTGAGAAAGCAAGCAGTTGGATGAGGAGATCAAGAATGACAGATAAGCAAGGAAGAAGGATCATGGACAACTTAGCAAGTGGAAAAATCCACCGTTGGATGCTTTGGAGCACCACGCGAGAAGGAAGGAAATACAGGCTAGCAAAGCCCTGAAAATACGGTTCAAGTTGACCTAGGGTTTTAAACACCTAGGGTTTTGGTATATAGGTTTTTGGACACCTAGGTTTCGGCCTAAGGTTGTCGATGAGTGATTGTGATGTATAAATAAAGGTGATGGGGGCCTAGTTTGGGTTGGCACGGTATTGTTGTTGATCTAGTTGTATTGTTGATGTGAGTGAGTATTGTATTGAGAGAGAGAAGTGCTAAGAGTGAGAGGCTTCTGGTATTGTAAGATCTTCAGTTGGGTGTGAAGATCAACCCTACAGCTGGGTGCGCAGGGAGGGGAGAGGAAGAGAGGAGAAGAAACAAGATCTGTTAGCTAAGAGCGCAGACAAGAATTGTATGCTTTACCTTAATATATTATAGCACACTTATGTGGACATATCCCTAGAGAGAGGGTGAACCATGCACATCTTGTGTTGTGTGTGACTGGTATTTTATCTCTGTCATTGATATACTGTGATTGCATTACTGCTTTAGATCTGATAAGTAGATGTGCAGAATAGATCTAAGTTAATAAGTGATATATGAATATTGTGTTGTTCTTGTGTTAGATCCACTTGACATTTCCTTTGGTTGTAGACATCTCTGTCCTGCAACCCCCTCATAACTGCTTTGGGTGAGACTGCATCTGCTTCATAGGTGTTGCCTAAAGGGCTAGTAGTTAGGGCTTGTTGGTGCGCTCTTGGAGCTGAACTCTAGGTCTGCCCCTATGCCAACAAATGGTTTCCTTGTCGGGACATTCTATAAGTTCAAACACCTACAAATTTATACTTCACATTCTATAAGTCCATAGGACACGATGATAGGGATTGTAGGGCTTACGATCTCATGCATGAAAGGTCAAGAGACATATATAATATTCAAGGTGAAGTACAACAAGAAGGAAACACTACACAGTATAACTCTCCTAGGAAAGGAAACTTCAATCCTCGCATTGGATTCAGAGGAAGAGGAAGAGGAGGAGAAATGGGTCGAGGCCGAGGACATATCATCTGTTATAACTGTGCACAACCAGGACACCTTGTGAGGGATTTTCAGAACCTTTGTACCACTTGCAGCTACTGCAGCTCATTTGACCATGTTATAGAAAATTGTCTTGTGTTGCTAGTTAAGCTTCAAGAAAGACGAGGACCTCAACAGAACCTGCAAGTGCAACTGATATATGTTGAGCTTTGCAGAGAAGACCCTAGAGTCATTGTTATAACAAGAGGAGGCGTTGTCACAGGAGATGATAGAATAACCCAAAAGGGAAGATTACAGAAGACTTGGGAATCAGGACAGCTACAGAGAAGACACAAATGTTTGATGCAAAGAAAGAAAGACAAATGTTTGAGGAAGCCATAAAAGAATTCAGAGGAGACCAAGGCTCTGCATCAAAGACAAGACCATAAGTGAGAAAATATGGAATGCCTCTGGCATTTTATCAGTCTGCTTCGCCAAAAGAAGGAAAAGAGGTAAGCAATCTCATGGAATTTTTACATACTTGTATTAAGTTGGTTCAGGACGAAAGCATTGTACAAGAATTACAAAATTTAATCAGACAATATGAGCTAGGAAAGATAGACCCCTTACTGAATAGGGAAGTACACCAAATTGGTAAGAAGAGAAGGAAAAATAAGGAATTACATTTGAATGCTCAAATAGGAGAGTATGAGATAGACTATGTAGTCCTCGACTTAGGGTCGGAGGTCAATGTCATGATGAAGCAAACCTGGGCACTGATGGGAAAACCGAAGTTGATTTATTCCCCTATCAGGCTTAGGATGGCTAATCAGCAAGTTGTAAGCCCTTTTGGCAGATTAGAAGATGTCCCTGTGGACATTGATGGAGTAAGAAAATTTGCAGATTTTGAGGTAATTGAAATAGTTGATGACAATTTCCCTTACCCTGCGTTGTTAGGAATTGATTGGGCCTTCAATAACTCTACTGTTGTTGACTTAAAGAAAATATGTATGACTTTTGAAAAATATGGCCTTAGGGTCATCGCACCTTTATATCTAGATGAAGGTCAGCAGTACACAGAACCTATCAGAGAAGAAGACCACGCATATGCACTGGAAAACATCTACAAGCTAACAGCTAGACAATAGGATTACATTAATCCTACAGCCGATGGAAACCTGAGTTGGCGAAGTGAGAGCACATGTTCATCATACTCAGAAGAAGCACTGGAGAACTGGCAGAATAAGATGTATGAAGTATCTACAAGAAGATGTGCTAGACTAACCAGAGATGTTCATTGGATTGGCACAACAGTAAGTAACTTACCCACATTTGCTGGTCTGAACCCTTTAGAAACCTTCTTGTCATACTTTGAAGAAAGTGTACTAATACAACAGAGATTACTGGCAATGGATGAGACCTTGAAAGCCACACCAGCAAGATGGTGGGGGGCACACAAAAGTAGCATTATAGATTGGATACAGTGTCGTACCCTAATGACAGTGAGGTTCTCATCACAAGTAGAAGGCTGTGAAGTTTTCTACACAGGTCGAAGCTTCCCAAAGGACCATGTGTGAAGCTATGAGGAATCCTGGAGCAACATCCCTCAAGAGCAGTGGGTACACAAATTCATCAACACGCTAGAAATGACACCTATCAACTGGTACCTCCAAGTAGAACTGTGCCTCATCACTACAAATTAGAAAGGTATGACTCAGAATTTTGTAACTACCTTCTTATTTGAAATTCAATATCCTTCAATAGATCAAGCATTACAGATTGTGAGACAGAAAGTATTCGAGGAGGCATCTAGTCTTCCTTTGTAACAATAAGAGGACGAATGGACTACACCTCTCCAGAAATTGCAAAGTTGTTACAACATCAAAACTGATGAAGACGATGATCCGAGGAAGGTGAACATAGTAGAAACAGAGGGCCAGAGAGATGTGGAAGGACCAGGAGTTGAGCTACCATTCATTGGACAGCCAATCAAGATTAATAAATTCAATATTGGAACAGAGCAGACACTAAAGTTTGCAAATGTTGGAGATTATTGGGATGCTACCACCATTGACAAAATTACAGAGTTACTGCATGAATATCAGGACTTGTTTCCAACCAAGTTCACTGATATGAAGGGAATTAAAGGGCCTATGGTAGAGATGAGGATCCCTTTGAATCTAGATCAAATACCATTTAAACAGATACCTTACAGACTTAACCCTAAATATAAGGAGAAAGTGAAAATTGAGCTCCACAGAATGCTATAAGCAGGGATTATAGAACCTGTCGAAGAGTTAGAGTGGATTAGCCCTATGGTGGTACAAGACAAGAAGACAGGAGAGATCAGGATATGCGTAGATCTTAGGAAGTTGAATGATGTTTGTTTGCATGACCCCTTCCCTACACCATTCACTGACGAAGTGTTAGATAATGTGGGAGGCCAAGAAGTATATTCTTTTACAGATGGCTTTTCAGGATACCATCAGATCCGGATTGCCAAGGAAGATTGCCATAAGACCACATTTGCAATAGAGTGGGGATCTTATCAGTATATAGTGATTCCATTTGGATTAAATAATTCCCCAGCCATCTTTTCCAGAGTGGTGGTCGAAACATTCAAGGAATTTCTGCATAAATTTCTAGAAGCATATTTTGATGATTGGACTATTTTTTGTTTATTGAAAAATCATATTGAATGTCTAAGGCTAATGTTGGACAAATGAAGGTAGTTTCAAATTGCTTTGAACCTGAAGAAATGTATTTTATTTTCACCATTTGGAGTGTTGTTAGGTCATATTGTATGCAAGCAAGGATTTCTAGTAGATCCATCCAAAATTTCCATTATAGTTGATCTACCCCGTCCTACTTCAGTTAAACAGTTGCGCACTATGCTGGGACACACAAGATATTATAGGAAGTTCATCAAAGGATATGCTCAGATCACAACGCCCATGGAAAAACTATTGAAGAAGGATTGTCAGTTTAGTTGGAAAGAGGAATGTCAGCAGAGCTTCGACACACTGAAACAGAAAATGGTTATTGTGCCCATTATGGTTTTCCCAGATTGGACCAAGGAGTTTCATGTGCATGTTGATGCATCTTTCGTTGCTTTAGGAGTTTTGTTAGCATAGCCGAGAGAAGGAGATATTGACCACCCTTTAGCCTTTTCTAGCAAGAAAATTTCAACTACTGAGATCAACTACACCACCATTGAGCGAGAAGGATTGGCCATGGTGTATGGATTGCATAAATTTTGCCACTACTTGTTGGGTAGACACTTTAAAATGTTTATTGATCACTTCACGCTGAAATACCTAGTCAACAAGCCAGTGTTGAGGGGAAGGATATGCAGATGGCTACTGCTATTTATAGAATATGATTTTGAGATCATAGTAAATCCAGGAAGAATGAACAAAGGTCCTGGCCACTTGTCAAGGTTGTAACATGGTGAAGAACCAACCAGTTTAGAGGATGCACTGTCGGATGCACAACTACTGGCCTTTAGAAAGATCGATGACCACGTTGCAGAGATAGTCCAGTTCCTATCAACAAGAATGGAACCTAGTGAGTATACAATTCCTCAAAAGAAACAGCTAGTAGTGCACGCTGCAAACTTCTCACTTATAGTTGGACATCTATACAAGATGGGACCTAATGAGATATTAAGAAGATGTGTTATGGAGGTAGAGCGACCAATGATCCTTGCATGATCTCATGAAGGCCTCGTTGGAGGGAACTATGCAGAAAAAGCAATTGCACAGAAGGTTCTAAGAGATGGTCTTTGGTGGCCTACCTTACACAGAGATGCTAAATACTATTCCAAAGCCTACGATGTATGCCAAAGAGTTGGGAAACCATCCAGAAGAGATGAAATTCCATTAGCCCCACAGTTGACCTTACAAGCCTTCGAGAAATGGGCCATTGACTTCGTTGGACCAATAAATCCACCAGGAAAGCGTACAAGAGCAAGGTACATAATTACTGCAACATAGTACTTGACTAGATGGGATGAAGCAAGAACAGTCAAGGACTGTAGTGCCACTACAACTGCACGCTTCATATTTGATGACATCATAACCTAGTTTGGATGCCCAAAGATCCTTATGAGTGATCAAGGAACACATTTCATCAATAAGACAGTTGAAGCCTTGACTAAAGAATTTGCAGTCCACCATCAGAAGAGCACACCATACCATCCACAAGCAAATGGGATAGTTGAAGCATTCAATAATATCTTGGAGACAGCACTGACGAATATTTGCAGTGTGAACAGGGATGATGGGGATTTAAGAGTACCAGCAGTATTATGGGCCTATATGACCACTTGCAAGAAATTAACAATGCAGACCCCCTTCAAGTTGGTATATGGTCTTGAAGCTGTTGTTCCAATGGAATATTTGGTGCCAAGCCTGAGAATTGTTTCCTTTACATATATGGATGACCCTAGAGATGTTCAAGAGAGGCTTGCATAGTTGGTTGAATTGGAAGAAGACAGATTCATTGCAGGATTCCATTAGTAGGTTCAAAAGGAAAGAGAGAAGGCCTATCATGATAGCCACATCAAGAAGAAGGCATTTAAACAAGGTGATATAGTACTGGTATATGACAGTAAGTTCATAAAACATCCTGGGAAGTTCAGAACACATTGGCTAGGGCCATACGAGATCTCTTATGTTACAGAGGGAGGAGCAGTGCAACTGAAAACGTTGAATGGAGAATGGAAGGAAGGTTTGGTGAATGGGGGTCGATTGAAGTTGTACTATGATAAATAGTTGCCTCATAGATCTCAGTAGAAGCATGAAGAAAAGGGTCTAGGTACCAGGTGCAGTTGAAACTGGGTACCAGACACAAAAAAGACAGTCTGCACAAGGAGGAAAAAAAAAGAAGACATAGAGCAGAAAGCAGAGGTTGCACTGTGCAGTCAGGAATCAAAGTAAAACATGAAGCTCAGATATGAAGTGCCTCGAGACGAGTCATAGGTGAGTGATGGGGGCATGTTGGCCCTTGGGTATGGAAGCAATCGAAGATCAAGGAAGAAAAGGAAAAATGTGAACTTCGCGCAAGATGTAGTGACTGTTATTGGGTCAAAGTGAGCAAAAGAGAAGAAAATATGGAGTGAAGTCCGAGAAAGCAAGTGGTTGGATGAGGAGATAAAGAATGAAAGATAAGCAAGGAAGAAGGATCGTGGACAACTCAACAAGTGGAAAAATCCACCGTTGGATGATTTGGAGCACCGCGCGAGAAGGAAGGAAAGACAGGTTGGTGAAGCCCTAAAAATATGGGTCAAATTGACCTAGGGTTTTAGACACCTAGGGTTTTGGTATCTAGGGTTTTAGACACCTAGGTTTCAGCCTAAGGTTGTCGGTGAGTGATTGTAATGTATAAATAAAGGTCATGAGGGCCTAGTTTGGGTTGGTACGATATTGTTGTTGATCTAGTTGTATTGTTGATGTGAGTGAGTATTGTATCGAGAGAGAGAGAAGTGCTAAGAGTGAGAGGCTTCTGGTATTGTAAGATCTTCAGCTAGGTGTGAATATCAACCATGCATCTGGGTACGCAGGGAGGGGAGAGGAAGAGAGGAGAAGAAAGAAGATCTACTAGCTAAGAGCACAGACAAGAACTGTATGCTTTACCTTAATATATTATAGCACAGTTCTGTGGACGTAGCCCTGGAGAGAGGGTGAACCACATACATCTTGTGTTGTGTGTGACTAGTATTTTATCTCTGTCATTGATATACTGTGATTGCATTACTTCTTTAGATCTGATAAGTAGATGTGCAGAATAGATCTAAGATGATAAGTGATATATGAACATTGTGTTGTTCTTGTGTTAGGTCCACTTGACATTTCCTTTGGTTGTAGACATCTTTGTCCTACAACACCCTCATAACTGCTTTGGGTGAGACTGCATCTGCTTCACAGGTGTTGCCGAAAGGGCCAGTATTTAGGGCTTGTTGGTGCGCTCTTAGAGTTGAACCCTGGGTCTGCCCCTGTGCCAACAAAAACTATTCTACTTGGAGAATAGAGATGAGAATACATTTGAAAGAAATGGGAGCATCTATTTGGAAGGCAGCCATTGGTGGATCAGTTTCATTAAAGAACAAGTCAAAGTTTGCAGCTCAAAGGGAAGGAAAGAAGAATGATGCATTGGCTCTCAAGAGCATTCTTAGTGGACTCTCAATCCCTATAAAAGAGAGCATGGGACAATGCACTTTCGCCAAGGATCTATGGATAAAGCTAGAGGAGACATATCAAAGCAAGAAGGAGAGGAACATATTGAAGATCACTCCATCAAGATCATTAAAGGTAAAGAATCTCCAAAAACCCTTGATTGTATTTTTTCTAAATGTGATGTTGAAAACATTTCAAGTGAGGATAAAGAATCAAGTGATGATAGCACAAAGGAAGATCTTGAAGACATTTCAAATGAAGGCAAAGAATTATGTGTTAATGTTGGCAAAAAGGAAGATCATGAAGATATTTCAAATGAAGGTAAAGAACCCTCAAAAACCCTTGATTGCAATGATGATGATGAATTTTTCTCTACATGAGAAGAAGAAGATCTAGAAACAGTTTGTGTAAAGTTTGATGGTAATTATCCCATGAAAAGAATAGAAGAAAATCTATAAAAACTTCAAAAGGAAGTTGAAGAGGGTTTATATAGATATAGAAGTGATCATTATTATATAGACTATAACTATCTTTTGGATAACACTAAGAAGTTTCTTAGGAGGAGTCTAAGGC
Source organism: Picea engelmannii (assembly GCA_009831015.1). Classification (NCBI taxonomy): domain Eukaryota; kingdom Viridiplantae; phylum Streptophyta; class Pinopsida; order Pinales; family Pinaceae; genus Picea; species Picea engelmannii. The sequence continues at coordinate 22,571 of ML863421.1, forward strand.
ACATCTTGAAATTAAAGGAAATGCTCAAGGAACAAGAAGAGAGCAATAAGACTCAATTAGAAGAAAAGGAAGAAAAGATCACAAGACTAAAGAATGGAAAAGAAGATATAAATGTAGATGATGAAATTAGCAAAAGTTTTGAAACCATTGTCCATCTCAAGACCCAAATTGAAGAAGCCAAAAGAATAGAGGAACTATTGAAGAATCAAATAAATGAAAAGGAAGAATCATGTTGTAAGTTAGAAGCTGGAATTGTTGACCTTAGAAGAAGGTAGAAAAGTCAAACAAATTCTCGAATAGCTCACGAATCTTGGATGAGATCTTGGAAAGTCAAAGATCACCACTTGATAAATCAGGTCTTGGATACAAAGAAGAAGCTACATATGCTGAAGCAAGCACCTCAAAGAAGCATGAGGTAAGTCCATCAAAGAAGGAAG
>ML863421.1:23107-38645 GCA_009831015.1 Picea engelmannii
AATAATGATTTCTTCTTTTAGGTCACTTTGACTTCTTTGACCTTGGGGGCTTCAAGCCTTCATGTGGGGGTCCTTCATCTTCGTAAGGCCATAACTCTCAAACCATGAGGATTTATGTGACATTCTACATACCACTGGAAATGGCATGACAAAGACTATCCATCTAGGATAGTTTCACCAACAATTTCCTTGATCTTCATCTCATTATTCCACATACAATCATGGGTCATCCAACCATTATTCTAGGATAACTCAATCCGTAAAGCATCTTCTCATGAGGGATTTCACCATAAGGGGACCACTTTGGAGTTCATCCATTTGTGCACCTTATCAATCATGATAAGACAATAATGAGTCATCTATAAATTTTTCCAACAATGCATCATATACCAATGAAACCACAATGATCCATATTCATCATGTATCAATGACAACTCATTGATCCATCTTCATCATATCAATGACAACTCATTGATCCATATTCATATATGCATTCTCATCAAGGAAAATACATATTATATTACATCAATCATCATTCAATCAATCATTTTACATCAATCAATCACTTGACATCAATCAATCAAACCATTGACATCAATGACAACATGATCCAACATCCATAACCTGAGATTTTTCTTCCAGCTGCAACATGAGGCCTTTCTTGGTCATCACCTTCTTGATTTCCAAGATGGTTTCAGTTCTTTCCTTTATCTCCATCTCTTCTAACCCCTGTTTATTTTTAGAGTTTATAAACCTGATGAGCTCTGTGGCCTCTGTTGTATTTTCTCCCAATTCTTCTTTTATAATTTCGATGGCTCCTCTAGATTTATGGATTAATTCATGCTTCTAAAAAATGATCTGAATAGAGGGCCAAATATCTATCATGGATTTGTTGATGTCTATCCATATGTTTTCTTAGCTTGGGCTAAGGTGTTTTCCATGGCTGTTTCTTTCCCCAATTGTTGCAGTTGTTGGCTGAGCCTCTGAGACTTGTGCATTTCTGCCTGATGAGAAGCCTGGAACATTACTTTCATTTCCTGCAATGTCTTTACCTCTTTCTGTAATTTTTTAATTTCTTCCCCTTGTATGGACATATCCTCCATAGATTTCACTAGTTTATTAGAGGAATCTGAAGTTTGTAGTGGGATTGTTGTTGATGTAGAAACTTACGTTGTTCTTATCCCTGTCAGGGGCACTCCATCTAGTGGAATCATGTCCAACTCTACATTATTCTCTTTTTCTTTGATCATCTTGTCCATCTTTGCTTCCATTTCCCTGATTTGTGCATTTCTCTCCATGATCAATTTTAACATCTCTTCTTTTTAGATTTTTGTCTTAGCCACTTCTTTAGTTTGTGAATCCTCTGTTGCTAGAAGCTTCAACTATTTCCCGAGTGGTGATATATCAGCGTTCTTCTTTTTTATCATCTCCTATGCTGCTTTGACATTAGTTGGATCATATCCAATTTTGAGAACTAACTCTTCCAATGATTTTATTTTATTATCTTTGGCCAAAGAAGATATCTTCTCAAGCTTTAATTGGGACTGGATATTTGTCAGATTTTAAAATATCATCTCTCCTGTCTATCTATGCATATCCATCTGGTCCATAGGATGGACATCTTTTATATCAAACTCAAAAGCAGTCTTCTTGTAATCTGTTGTTGTCTTTGGATGGGGGACTTGTGCCTGTAAGAATGCAATTTGCATTCTTACCTTCTTTGTGTCAAAATCTTACAGTAGTCTGGGTTGAGCAGTAGCGGTCTGCTTCTAGAATTGAGTGTAAGTGTTGTTGTTGAGAAGCTCATTCCTTTGCTTGATTTCCTTATATTTGTCAAAAATATTTGACTCCTTTTATCCATGAATTGATTTAGCTGTTAGAGTTGTGTCTAGTTTTCTTTGAGAGGTTGGTGATGATGGAGAACCTATAAAAAAACTATCTCACTGGGTTCAAGAATGTGGTCCTTCCAACACTATGGTGGACTGCATTTATCCCTCTTTAAGAAAATCAATTGTGTGACTGGTTTTAGTCCTCTTTCTGTATACTTGAAAATCTTCAGCTGATACCTCTATGACTGAAGGAGAAACTTCCTTCCTTGATATTTTCTCTGCTTTCTTTTGAGGTGTAGTGGTCTGTGAAGTGGCTATAAAGATAGGATAATCCTTTGGTTCTTACAAGGTGTTTTCTTCCCATTTATCCTGGTTCATATATATTTCAACCTCTAGACTTTGTGTGTACACATAGGGAGTGGTCTTTTGTTTGGTCCTGAGTTCAGAAATGATGCCAAATGGGTCATATGACCAAGTGAATCTCAAAGGAAACTTCATTTGTTTCAAAAGTTTTTCTCCTTCTTCACTTGTTGTTCTGTTGTTGCAAATGAAAGGCCCAATCTGAGTTTTGATTCTGAATTGGGATTTCTTCTTGGTTGCCACAAAATGAATTTCATCTGAATGTATCATTTTTCTTATATACTCCAATGCAAAAATCCTCATTGGGAGGTATTTAGGCAATTTGTAAGGTGGAAACTCACATCCATACACCCTGATTTCTGTATAGTTTTGGTATAAATACCAGTCACCTATGTTGGCCTAATCAGATAGGTGAAAAAGCTTCTAAATTTATTCACTAATCCTGGGTTTTGTGCTGTTGTTCAACAAACAATTCGCTGGGTGGATGAATTGTTCAATGAAATCCTTGAAACTATAATTTGCTGAGTTCTTCCTCACCAATGAGGTCTAGAATATGACTGACTATGGGATTCCTTGCTCATTTAACTTCTGAAGTGAAAAAGGAAACTTAAGGAATTGTTCATGAACATTGTTAGCTAAAAATTGACTGAAATTGAATTTCACATCAACTTTTTATTTTGTAGATAAAATGGACAGAAAACCTAGAAAAGGTTCATCTACCCATTCATCAGAGTAATAACCTAGCAAATATGATAGCATGGATATGATATGGTTTGATTTCACTAAAAAAATGGAAGAGGGGTATGGTGGATTTTTCTTGGGAAATTGGGCATCTTCAGGGAGGAAGATTTAAAAAATATGGGCTCTATAGGGAAAGGTTAGTTTCTGGTACAGATCATTTAGGGCTTCGACAAAGAACAGGGTGGTTGAGTCATTTTTAGGGATTTGTAACATTTGGTCAATGGTTTTAGAGGTAATTGTGAACAAAACTTCAGCAGTGGGGGAGGCAATGGCTCTTTGGCCTAGAAAATAATTTGCTTGGCATATGAGGACAAATTCTGAGAAATGATAAGTCTAAGGAAACACATAAAGGGGAAAATTGGATTCCCAGAGTCGAATTTCATCGCTATGGTCGAGGAAAATTTCTTTCAGCCAAGAGTGCAATTCAAATAAATTGAATTCACACTTTAGCTCTGTAACCTTGTAGTATCTATCTGCCAGAGGGATGTGGTCCAGGTTGATGGGAGGGGGAATCATTGGGTTTTCAAAAGTATCGACATGCTTGACCTTGGGATCCATAATTAAAAAAATCAGTAGTAAAATGGATGGCGATGATGTAATTACTGGAAGAAATATTCGTCTGTTGACGGTGAGAGATGGTGGTGGCAGTTTGACAGCTTAGCTCAATGTGATCTTCCTGGGGTCTTACTCAACAAACAGTGTAACAGGATGAAGCAAGGGTTTTTATGCATACAATGATATCTGTTATGGTGCGTGACCTTTACGGGACAACTAACAATCACATGGAAGGTTTTAATTGGCTAACAGGTATGTTGTGTGGGATAGGTGCCATGTAGAGAGAGGGTAGTAGCAGAGGGGAGAGTGAATGGTATCGAGATTAGGTTAGATGGATTTTGGAGGGGGGGTGTGAAACACTGAGGAAGCACCACTTTAGGTGGGACCGCGGTGGGGAAAACCACTTTTCGGACCCCCCCTCCGCCAATAAAGGTGGGTATGTCTAGGGGGGGTGAAAACACTTGAGGATCGTCGATTGAGCAAAAGTTGATGCCACAAGTGGATATTTGCACGAAGATTATGCGCTACAAGACAAAATGTCTTTTCAACTTCCAAACTTTGGATAAAATAGATACACCATAAAGCCAAAGTTAACTTTTTTGAAATCTTTGTATTATAATTTATTTTTCTATGTTAAACTAAGCTATTTTCAATACCTTAGGGTGCATTTTAATGTGCAACCCCTTTTCAATTTTCTTTGAAGGGAAAATTCACCGAACTTATCTTCTAACCTATGCATTTAACTCATTAATCCAGCTTAAATTGTTGGATTAATTTATTCCTCTACCTAAATACTTTGGCCAAGATTAGACAGTTTGGCCAAATTTATTCTCTAACCCAACAACAACAAATTTAAAATGTTTGATCATGATTAGACTATATGATTCAAACTTATTTTTCTTTTGATGGGGTTTTCTTGTTTTTCTCTTTTTTTCTCTTTTTCTTTTCTTTTCTTTTTTTTCAACACTTTAAGGGTGCATTTTAATGTGAAAACCATTTTCAATTTTCTTTGAAAGGAAAATTCACCTAACCTTTCTTCTAACCTATGCATCTAACTCATTAATCCAACTTAAACTATTGGATTAATTTATTCCTCTACCTAACTACTTTGGCCAAATTTATTCTCTAACCTAACAACAACAAATTTAAAATGCTTGATCATGATTAGATTGTATGATTCAAACTTATTTTTCTTTTGATGGGGTTTTCTTGTTTTTCTCTTTTTCTTTTCTTTTCTTTTATTTTCTTTTATACCCTCTTTTCATTTTTTTCTTTATTTTTTATTTTTTATCTTTTTCTTTTTCCTTTGGAAATCATTTGTAGAATGAAATATTATTTACAACATAAAATCACTGAAGGAGAAAAATTCAATCACCATATAATACTATGAAATATAGGTCTCTAACAGTGGCTCCACTTGGGGATGGTGGTCTCCTTGTGAGGTGCTAAGAACCAGTGATCGGTTGCCTTGAAATATCTTCTCCAGTACTTTCTGCATCTGATTTGTTTTATTGTAGTTGTAAACCCGATGACAACTAATCAAGAGCTTAGGGCCTTCTTTTTGGGATTCAACTTCTGATATGAGGCACCCACTCATGATAGTAAAAAGTAAAATAGCATTTACAATGAACTTGGGTGAGAAATGATTTTATTCTAGTGAAAAGTAGTGCTTGAGCATTTTTCCATTGACAAGTCCACCTGGCAAATCTGCTCCATCCATATCCTTGATAAAGAATGCATTGTTTCCTCTGTAAGCATGTATTATGTAAGGACCTTTCCATACATTCTCAAATTTTCCATGCTTACCTTTCTCTTCTTTCCTTGAATCCCATTTCAGTATTTTGTTTCCTATCTGGCCAAAATCATCAGCCTTGGTTCTTCTATCATAGATATTCTTAATGTTTTCCTGGATCACTTGAGTTTTATTGTAAACCTCTTCTCTGTACTGCTGCAGTTGTATGGTCTGATTTATTCTCCTTTGGATGTCATTTGGTTATGCATGTACTTCCTGTAGTATTTTCATGACACTAACACCTAAAGAAGTGGGAAAACAAATCCATTCCATAAACCAACTGGAATGGGTAGATCCCAATTGATCTCTTAGTAGTAAGTCTATCTTCCCATAATGCATTGACCAACTTGTTGTTCCATGAATTCTTATTATCTTGCAACAACGTTTTGATGATATTGAATAGAATTTTGTTGGAAGACTCTGCTAATCCATTCCCTTGATCGTAATAGGCAATAGAGTGTCCTAAAGTAATTTGATACTTGCTACAAAACTCCACCATCTTCTTTGATTTGAATGTTGTTTCATTATCAGTGATAATCTTCCTAGGACATCCAAATCTTGAAAGAATGTTAGTTTCTAAAAATTTAATAATCATAACATCAGTGTATTTCCTTGTAGGTACAAATTCAATCCACTTGGTAAAATGTCAGTGGATGCGAGGATCCATTTGTGTTGGCCCGATGAGGGTGGATGAATTTATCCAATGAAATTTAAACCCCAATGTTGAAAAGGAGTTTCAACTGAAATCGGTTTCAAGGGTAAAGGCAACAATTTCCTTTTGCCTTAAAAAATTGATAGTTATGACATGAGGTCACTTTTATATGGACATCTACAAACAAGGTTGGCCAGTAAAAACCATCTCTTAGGATTTTGTTGGAAGTAGCCTTCCAGTTCAAGTGTCCACCACAACCTCCTTCATGAAATTCCTGCATAACTTTATTAACCTCATCTTTCAATAAACAGTTTAGTAAAATTCCTCCAGCATCCTTCCAATGTAAATTGCCATCCAAAATACAATATTTTATAGCTTTGAGTTTAAGAAACCTAGATTTAGTATTGGTCAAACCAGGAGGATCTTGTAAATGATGTAAGACAAAAATCGGGTCTGCATACCAGGGAGAGGTTGAAAAGACTCTGTAACTTGTGGAGTCACTTGCTCTTCTTCTTGTTCATCCAGTGTAGCTAGAAAATTTATATCCAAAGCATGAAAATTAGACTCAACCATTAATTTATCTAATCCCTGAACCTTAATGAGCTTGGTAGGTTTGATTTAAATGTCATATTTGAGGATAACAACAATCCATTTACCCCTTTTCCCATCAAGACTGTTTTGGGTCAGAATTTCTTTTACCAGAGAGTTTGGAACATAAGAAATTATATGTGAGTGAAGTATGTATAATCTAAAATCTTTGATTGCTTTTACCAGAGCAAAAGCTTTCTTTTCCATGATATTTTATTTTAGTGCAACATCTCTTAAACGTTGACTAAAGAAAGAAATAGGTAGTTCATGGCCTTCATTATTTTTCTGCAAGAGAACTACTGCAATAGTAGGCTCAGAGGTAGATGAGAAAAGAAGAAAATCTTTTGTGAAATCAGGCCTGATAAGCACATGGGATTGTGTTAAGGATTGTTTCACTTGATCAAATGAATGTTTTTCTTCTATGGTCCATTTTATTTTTGTGTATTTCTTGAACATGTTTGTTATATTTCTTAGAAGTTCTGCCAGATTAGGGATAAATCTCCTTAGAAAATTTATTTTTCCAATGAAAGATCAGAGTTCTTTTATGTTTCTAGGATGATCTATATTTTGAATAGATTCAATCCTGCTGGGATCAATTTTGATTCCATCCTTTGAGATGATATGTCCTATCATTTTCCCTTCTTCTAAGTCAAATAATGTTTTCTTTGGATTGAGGGAAATTCCAAATTTCCTGCATTTTTCAAAAACTCTTCTTAGGTGGAGAAAATGTTCTTCATCTGTTTTTGAAAAAACAATGATATCATCTAGGTATATAACAATGAATCTTCCTAGTTCATCCACAAAAACAATATCCATTTCTCTTTGAAATGTAGCTCCAACATTCATTAATCCAAAAGGCATTTTCACATACATGAAAGTACCCCAGGGTGTGATAAATGTTGTTTTTTCTTGGTCTTCAGGATGGACTAAAACTTGATTGTAACTAGAAAAACCATCTAACATAGAAGTTCTATTGGACCCAACTACCTTCTGGGCAAAGGGTAGTTATCTTTGAGAGAGACTTTATTGAGGTTTCTAAAATCAATGCACAGTCTGATTTCTCCACTCTTTTTTCTAGTTGGAACTAAATTTGATACCCATTTAGAAAATATTAATGGGACAATGATCTTAGCATCATACATATTTTTTATTTCTTTTTCAATCAGGGGCATAAACTTTGGGTTAATCCTCCTAAGTTTCTTTTTAAAAGGTTTTTGGTCTTCTTTTATAGGAATTTTATGTTGTATAATGCTAGTGTCATAAGATTTTATATCTTCATAACTCCATGCAAAAACATCTATGAATTCTTTGAATAATTCTATGTATTTATGTTTTTGAGTAGGAGGTAAAGATTTAGACAGTTTAATCATTTTTGGTTCTTGTTCAGTTCCTATGTTGCAGTCTTCAACTTCCTTTCCAGTAGGTTCAATTTTAGGTTTTTTGGCTACATCATCAAAATCAAACAACTTCTCTAAAGGGACTAACCCTCTAGGAAAAACATTATCTTTCAATTGCAATATGTCCAGATCTTCTTGTTTTTAATCAATTTGTTTTGAATCTATCTCATTCACATTTCATTCTTCATCATCAAAATCCGCATCTATATTGGCACATTCAAATTCATTTTTTGATTGTAAATTTTTTTCAATTTGTTCGTCATTTCCAAAGACTTGTCAATATCTAATGTTATCTGGGACAATTGGTCTATTATTTACTTCAACTATGTACTGGAGATTAGGATGTAAGGGTATTTTACAAGTGCTTGCTGAGGTAGCCAGACCATCAACAAGAATGTTCTGGTCTCTGGGAATGGCTGACAAGTCATATTCAGTAAATAATTTCAGAAAATATAGGACAACATTCTTGTAATCTATCAATATTGGGTGTTTAGCAGAGTATTCACCTTTGATTTGTTTGATTATTAGTTCAGAGTTACCCTAAATTGAAATTCTCTTTGCACCAAGCTTCTTTAAAATTTGTAAACCTAGCATTAAGGATTCATATTCAACTATATTTTTGGTACATTGAAAATTTAACTTGTAGGAATGACCTTCTGAATAGTTTGTTTTTGAATTTGAGACCCACACACCTGCTCCTGATCCTTCCTTACTAACAACCCCATCAAAGTCTAAGCTCCATAGAGGTTCATTTGGTTTATCAGATTCCACCATTAATGTTTTGTCTTGTTCAATGTTATAAACATCATTTTCCAAATTGGCAATTTCTTTTCCTATGTCTCCATCATTATACAAAATGAAAGAATCAAGGTATGAATGAACATAATATAAGGGATAATTATGTGGTTTATCCTAACTACTGACCATGTATTTCATCAGTGTCTCCCTATATAATCTCCTATGTTGACCAAACAATGGGATGGTAGCATAATACATGTCCAATTGAAGTGTTCCTTGTAACTTAACTCCCCATGAGCAAGACAGTAACATGCCATATTTAGGAGGTATATCAACACCAACTATGTCCATTACCAAACTCTTGGCTAGTATTTGTGCTAAAGTAACACACAAATCTTTAATGAGACCTATGCATTTTACTTTGCTTGAATCAAAATAATATAGATCTTTGTATGGTCTAGCGATATCAAGTCCCGATTTTTCCATAATAGCTTTATGCATAAGGTTGTGTGAACCACTAAAGTCAAGAATGGCATTGTGTAGAGTTTTGTCATGAATGTTTAAACTAATGTAGAATGGGGGTACAACTCCATTTTCAAGTTTTCCATCAACTTCAGGCCCAAATAATAGTTCTGGTTGATCATCAACAATATTTACTGTATCTGTATTTGCCTCTATGTTCAAAGCTTTTATCACTTGTGATCTATATGCATTTTTATTCATAAGCTTTGTTAGAGGAACAAGTATCTTAACTTTTGCTAATTCATTTTCAAAGTTGAATGATGTTTGAGTTTTATTCTGGTTAGAAAAATCTTGTTTCTCAACAACATCCTTTTGTGAAGTATCTTTGGGCTTACTGGTAGAGGGAATATCAATTTGAGTTATTTTTGAGACAAAGTCAGAGGTTCTTTTGGTTGGAACTTCTGTGTTATTTTTAGGGGGAATGTCAGGAATTTTATTGACTGATGTGTCAACTGTCTTTTTAATATCAAAATTTTTCTTGGTGGGATTATCATTTGAATTCTTACTTCTCATATTATATTGCCTATGGACCTCCATAATTAAATTTTCAAAGGCTTGTTTATCTAATATCTCCTCATCAATTTTAGTTTGTGAAAGAAGGAAAAAATCACGTTCTTCTTGAGTGAGAAAAATCAAATCATTATCATTTATTCCCATTAAATTGATGTGAAAATCATGAAGGCCCTCAACTATTTATTCCTCTTCATCAACATAATTTTCTTGAAAAGGGGGCCTAATCTGTTGATCTGGACCTCTTTGTTCTCTTGTTTCTCTTTGTCTAATTTGGGGTTGATTTCTCCTAAAATTAGGATTTCTGATTTGGGAACCAAGATGATTTTCTCTAGGAGGAGACCTATCAACAATGTCTAGTATGTTCATCATCCTTTCCATAGTTCTAACTAAAAAGTTTAGTTTAGCATCAGAAGAAGAGGTAGAAGGCTCTTCTTTTATAGTTACTCTCTTCTCTGTTTTTTGACTAGCCTTCTTATCTAACAGATTGGCCTCTACACTCACAACATATCTCTGCATCTCTTTCAAGGTTGCAGGGTTTCTTTCTCTCAATTGATAAGACATATCAACATCAAAACCATTAGGAAATTTAATCAAATCTAGATCTTGTGGGGGTTTAATTTTTGTTGGAATTGCATTATAAATGTTATTAAATATAGTGCAATAGTCCTGCACACTTTCCCTAGGGGATATTTTAATACTTTCATATTCAGATAGAATTTGAAGTGGATTTTTCTTAACATCCCATCTGTTGAGGAAAGATTGGTGAAAAGCAATGATGTCGTTTAGACTAGCAGTTGGTAAGGCTTTGAACCATTTCTTGACTTGTCCATTTAAGCTTTGGGAAATTAATCTCATTTTAACATCCTCCTCATCTACTTCTTGCAGGTCAAAGAATTCATTTATCTTATCAACATGTTGTTGTGCAGTCATAGTTCTAGTGCCATCAAATTGAGGAATCCTAGTTTGATAGTCTTGGGGCATATTATGTAAAGGAGCAGCCGAAACGAGGGGAGAATATCTTGTTTCCATGATTGGTATAGGAGGATGTATAAAAAATGAGATTGTGGAAGGTGTATATGCAAAGACTCCTATGATAGGTTGGATCACTTTCTATGAAGTTGTTGGAGAGGTAGTGGAAAATACAAAAGAAGCAGGATTGGTAGATAAAGGATGAACCAATTGAGGATTAATAGATGATGCCTAAATGGTCAAGGCAGAAAGTTCAACAGACTGTTGAATGTAGGCTTCAAGCAAAGATTGATCAAATTTTGATGCTATATCTTGTAACTTCTCAAAATTTTGAAGGATTTGCTAATCAAGATCTGACTCAGGAGATTGTCTTTCAGGTGTATTGGGTTGGAGAATGGCTTGATCTAGTACTGTTTCATCCAAAAAGATTTCATATTTGGTTCTGAATAGACTATTCTCAAATGGTATATCAAACTGAATATCATGGATTGTGACAAATCTCTCTGGGAGAGAGGTTTCCCCAGGAGGAGGACTACTACTCCCTTGACTTTCTTCTAGACTTCTTTTCCTGATCAATTTTTCAGGGTTATCTACAAATTTTACAGGTTTTGGATCAGGATGAGAGCTGGTATGTGTTATCACTCCGTAATTTCTCAGGATGAGGAAGAAATTGACAGAGGTAACCACAAACCACTTTGGAGTTGAGGATCTAGCCCTCCTAGACCCAGAGAGGGATCTCTCTATAAGATTTAGCTTTGTTTGTTGGAAATCTTACTGCTAGTTATGACAGTACATGGTTTGGTTTTTAGATTGTTGGTTGGAACAAGAAGGTAAGGCCATTGGGAAATGGATTCAAAGAGGCCTAATTCAATCAAGGGACGATTCTACAGACAACCCTACATGGCAAGGTAGAAATTCTTTTTGGATTCTTTGATTTTGATTTTGGATTTGGAGGAAAAAGATGAGAGGAGAAGGTTATAACATGGAAATAAAGAATCCTAGAATTTTTTGGACACACCTACCACACTTAGAGGGGGGGTGAATGAGTGTGGGGCTCTTTTTTCAAAAACTTCACTCTTACACAAAACTCCTTAGTTAACATTCAACATTAACTCATTACCCATTGTTGTCATTTATAACCAATTAGATGTGAACATATATCATCAATATATCATCAACAAGTCATCACCACAAGGAACACAAAGAACACAAGATGTATGTACAATTTTTCTTTTTATTATGGACAACAATCCTGAGGTTTTCCAGCAACAACTGAATAGAGTACAACTCTACAAGAGCACCAACTCTATATGCAAGACTCAGCTTACATTCTCAGCATCAACTAAGATGAGGCAACAATCCTCAACAGATATGAATATTTCAATAGGTACGTGACTTGTTGGTAGTGCAACTTGCGTGTGTACTCACCCTGGCTCACTACAGCCCGCGTATGCACGCGGCCAGTGTATACAACAACCTACGTATACCTTCTGAGCTTCTTAAGGTTTGTCCTTCAAGACCAACTCAGATCCTCTACAACAAATTTATCTTTATTTTTTTTGTCTTACTGTATAATCTAACCACCATCCAGTCACAACGCATCCAAGCTCTCCAATAGCTTACTTATGCTCCACAACCAATCAATATGAATGCTATCTCAATCATGTATAAACAACTAGTATGCCATAACAATCATGTCACCACTGAATCACAAGAGTGCTGCTCACTACATCAACCAACATAAATCATATCACAACAACCATACCAATAATTCCCTAAGCATTCACAACACAACAAACAATACTATCCATCAAGAAAATAATGCAACCATACCAATGTCTCAGTTATAGATCTGAGCCCATAGAATGCAGATCTGGAACCTGCCACAATCTTCAAAATCCAATCATTAGCTCAAACACAAATCTTCATGATTTTATCCACTGTATGTGCCCTGTCCTCATACAACCTGCGTATGTATGCACCCTGGCCCATTACAACCTGCGTACACCTCATAAACTAGGGTTTCTGAAGCTCCGAGACTTTTGGCCGTCAAGATCTCTGACATTGCTGAAACTTTGATGTGTCCATGAGATCCTCCTCAGGCTCTCTTTCTCAGAATATATCTTCAATCATGCTCAAGAGATCCACACCAAATATGCTCTCACAAGAAGCTCTCATAAGAAGCTCTCCATCAATACTCCAAAAGATATTCTCCCAAGAAGCTCTCCATTGATCCACAAAAAGGATATATAGCAAGAGTTCATAGCTATCTTATTTATACTTTCATCCTCTAGGTCACTTAACCCATTTCTAGGTCACTTAACCTATTTTCCTTATTTTAGGGTTAACCACTTTCCATAAATAGAAAGTTCTCCAATACTTTATCATTTAAGTATTCCTTCTTTATTTTGTCACCTTTCTTTACCATTAAATAATATTTCTTGATTTTGTCACTTCTCTTTATTATTTAAATAATCCACCTTGACTTTGTCACTTTACTTTATCATTTAAATAATGATTTCTTCTTTTAAATCACTTTGAATTCTTTGACCTTGTGGGCTTCAAGCCAACATGTGAGGGTCCTCCAACTTCATAAGGCCATAACTCTCAAACCGTGAGGAGTTATGTGACATTCCACATACCACCAGAAATGGCATGAAAAGAACTATACATCTAGGATATTTTCACCAACAAATTCATCTATCTTCATCTCATTATTCCACATACAAGCATGGGTCCTCCAACCATTCTTCTAGGATAACTCAATCCGCAAAGTATCTTCCCGTGAGGGATTTCACCATAAGGGGACCACTTTGGAGTTCATCCATTTGTACACCTTATCAATCATGATAAGACAATAATGATTCATCAAACTATTCATAATATATCAAATAATCCATCTTTATCATGTATCAATGACAACTCATTGATCCATCTTCATCTATGCATCTTGATCCATCTTCATCGATTCGTTTCCACTTGACATCTATCATTCTCATCAAAGATAATACATATAAATTGTTCATCAATAATCAATCAATATTTTCAATCAATCAATCACTTGACATCAATCAATCAAACCATTGGCATCAATGACAACATGATCCAACAATCTCCCCCTTTGGAATTGATGGCAATACCAACATTTATGTCAACACCAATTACCAATTATTGATGTCAACATGTAGATAAGGCATGCTCTACATCAATAGTCAATGTGATTGTCTCTCCCCATCAATAAACATCAATCACATCAATGTGATTAACTCTCCCCCTTTGACATCAATGGCAAAGGGCCATTCTCCTCTCGGGGCTGCTCCCCTTGCTTGAACTCTCCTTGGGGCTGCTCGCCCTATCTTGTTGCCGCTGAATAATCTTTCCCCTTTTGAACAAGAGATATCAATCTGATGTAATGCTGAAAATACATTGCTCATGCTCCCTCTATGACCATCACTCCTCCTGGAATTATGCCTCTATTCTCTTTCTTCAAATATAGGGCTCTTTTCTAGGTATGCATCTGATAAATATCTTCTCCTAGAATCATGGGAAGAAGAATGACTCCCTCTATGGGCATGTCTCCCCCTATTTTCAACCGGATCATAGATCAACCACTCTCTCTATGACGATCCTTGGACCTGTTCATGCATCAAACTTATTCCATAGCATTCATCATGAAACAAAAGATATGTCAATAATGAAAATAGAGAATCATGAACAAGATATCAACCAAGTACATCATTCACAACATCCATGTGCATTAACCATGTATGTCAACAGATATCATCCATGGAATGTATCCACCATATGCCAACATGTGCATCTACCAATATGCCAACCATGTGCATCTACCAATTATGCCAACCATGTGCATCTATGAGTGTACCATCATTCATCATCACTTGCACCAAGAAAGTATATCAACCATGCATCAATAAGATATGACTCCCCAATGATGTACAACATGACTATCAACTCAATTCACTAACTACATGTCTCAATATGTAGCCCAACCACATGAAAATTGCATGCACCATGACATCCAACATATGCTTCCAATAATACATCATAATATATATCAATGAAACTCAAATATGTACCAGCCATGTACCCCAATAGATCAACATCAATCTATACTCATGGGTTATTTCTATGCACCCAAAATTTATTTTACATCATCACCTTACATGATCTAACATAGAACCATGAAAACCTGCAACAAATAGTGTCATAACCTGCAATAAACAATGTTAGACTCAACAACCTCTACCAACATATCAAGCTGCAATCCATGTGCATTGCCTTTTTCCCAAGGTTTTACCACATATACACAGTCTGCTACACAACAACTCGCGTATGTACGCGACCTATTTAAGGTCAGCCTGCGTATGTATGAGACTGATACCACTGTCACCCGTGTATGCCTCAATAGATGACTTACTTAAGCTTCCCTTCAGTCTTTCATTCTGTTCTGGATGCTCTGTCTTCTTCACCCACTTTTGTAGGTGTCCCTGCTCTTCAGAAATTGAGCTCTGAGCATCCATATTTTCAAAGATGTCTCCTTTCCTTACTTCATTCCTTCTTCTATCCATGCTATATGAAGTCCTCATCATGGAATTTCTTCCTGTGTTCCAACAATCCTGGGATTTGTGGCCAAATCTACTACAGTTGTAGCATCTCATGGTGTTACAGTGAACAACAATGTGTCCTACTTGATCACATCTCCAATACCTTATGGTGTTATAAAATCTTCCATTATATCTCCTTTCATAATATCTACATTCAAAATATTTGTGACCATATCCATTACATGAATAACAATGCCCATGAAAAATACTTTCATACCTTTGCTTTGGTGTCCCAAGAGTAGCTTCTTGAGCTCTTC
>WSFP011420784.1:0-23006 GCA_009831015.1 Picea engelmannii
TTCCTTGCAAAATGGGGAGATAAGAAAAATCCCCTTCAGTTGTTGACCCAGTACAACAACATGAAGAGATCACCCGACGAAGCAGTGCAGGAGTTTTCAGCCAAATTCATGAAGGTCTATAATGTGATTCCTACTAAGGTAAAATCCCCCCCTAAATGTGCTCAGCTCAGATATGTTGATTCTTTTGAAAGTGACTTTTCTTTATTATTAAGAGAATGAAGATCTTCCACACTGGATGATATGATGAATGATTCCATATAATTTGAAGTGAACCTAATGGATTTAGGGAAGATAAAAAAAATTCTGGCATGGACATAAATATAACTCAGGATAAAACATAGCCTTCAACATCACAAACATTAGAGGAAAGGTTTAAAGAAATGATTAGAAACATGGAGAGAATGATGGAAAGAATGGCTCTGGGTAATAGGTCTAACCCCAGAGAATAGGTTGATGGTCCACCCATAAATTTGAGGAGACCAACAATCCCACAAATTAGACAAAGAGAAAAGGAATTAGGGAAATCAGGGGAACCAAGCAAATCAAGTAGATCAGGCAAATCAAGGAAATCAAGGAAATCAGGGAGATCATCAAATAAGGCCTCCTTTTCAAAATAATTATATAGATGAAAATTATGATGGATATTTTGAAGAAAACATGAACTGTTGTGATGATAAAGAAACATAAGTGTTTTTTACTAAAGAAGAACATGACTAGTTCATGGATGCAAGTAAGATATTTTTGCAAGATGAAGAGGAAAGGTTGTCAGTAGAAATGGAATATTACCAGACATGATTGAAAAATGCCACCATGCAATTCCAAAGACAATACAACCTTTTAAATAAAAGGGTAACTCCAAACCCTCCAAAGGGAAATCATCCAAATGGAAACCCCACCAAAAAAGATCAAAGTAACATACCTTCTTCAATTCAACCCAAAAAATATGCAGCTACAAAAGACTCTATTGCAAAGGGTATTGTGGAAAAAGGAAAGCAGAAAGAAGAACCACAAAAGAAAATATTGGAGGCAAGGAAAGAAACGGTCACTAAAGAGGTAGAGAAGACTTAATCCTATTTTAATTTTGAAAGTGAGATGGCTAAGATCAAAATTTATGTACCATTTAATGAATTAATCAAGAATAATGAATATATAAATCAGATCATCAAGATGCTTAAAATGGAACAGGATATTGATACCCTGAACATACAATATGACCACCCTGCCATCTTATTTGGACCAAGAGTAGAAAAAAATGGTGATAAAAAATAAGTTCCCCCTTTCTATGTTAGCCTCAAAATCCATGATATGACTATGCACAATGCCATGTTGGATTCAGGGGCATCTCATAGTCTAATGCCGAAAGTGGTCATGGACCAATTAGGTTTGGACATCACTAGGCCCTACAAAGACTTGTTCTCTTTTGATTCCAGGAAGGTGAAATGTCTAAGTCTTATCAAATATCTGGTGGTATCTTTGGCACAAATTCCAGCAAAGAACATGGTCATGGATCTAGTAGTGGCTGACATGCCTCCCAAATTTGGCATGTTGTTTTCCAGGTCATGGGCTGCAAAATTAAAGGGAACTCTCTAGATGGACATACCATACACCATTATCCATGTCTTTGGTTAAGACATAAGATTGTACATAGAGGTTTTTCTTAAGTACATGGTCAACAACAAGTCATAGCCTAGAAATCATCCCATATACTCCATGGAAACTAAGTTGGGATCTTCTATTTTCTTCAATGACCTGTGCTGCAAAGAGGAAGAACTAGAAATTGACATGCCCAACAAAGGGAGATCTGATCAGCAGATTGAGGAAGTCTCAAAATAGAAAGACAAAGAAGATGATCAGATATGGAAGATGAATTTTGATGGAGCTATCTGCAGAGAAGGAGCATGAGATGGTGTCTAGATCAATCATCCCAAAGGAGATTAAAAATTATGTTCTTATAAGATTGTTTTTTAATGCAAGAATAACATGGCCAAATATGAAGCATTAATATTGGGGTTAAAGGTTTTGAAAGAATTGGGTGCCAAAAGAATTCTTGTACATGGATGCTTTGAGCTAATTATAAATCAAATCACAGGCATATACCAAGAAAAACACCCTAGACTAAGGGCTTATAGAAATCTGGTACTAGACCTTCTTGAGAAGTTTCTGTAATGTAATCTTTTAGCAATTCCAAGAGAACATAATGAGGTTGTTAATGCCTTGACTACTTCAGAAGCAATTTTCAAAGTTCCAATTTTCCCTGAAAAAAGATACAAGGTTCACATCAAGTACAGGCCAACAGTACTAGACAATATGAACCACAGATAAGTTTTCGAAGATGACAAACAGATAGAAAGTTTCCTCAAGATGGAGAGTGAACTTGAGAATTTTAACATTGATGATGAATACTATGACAATGAGGTGGATGAAGTTTCTTTCAAAAAGGAGGGGTATTTTGAAAATCAGATTGCAGGCAGAGATATCGTTCAACTAAAGAGAAAGATCATTCCTAAAGTTCTAGTCCCATTGGAGAAACTCTTTGATAATAATGATGTGGCCAAAAGTCCAAAGATTACAGTAAATAAAGGGGATGTAGAATATTGAAATATTGGGACCTCAGAGGATCCAAAGATCATTAAGTTGTTCAGAAAGATTAGCCCTGAAGTCAAGGAGAGGTATGTAAAATTGATGAAAGAATTCCCTGATGTTTTTTCCTAGAGCTATGATGATTTGAAATTCTATGACACAAGTATGATTCAACATGTTATCCCAATCAAAGAAGATCACAAGTCGTTCACATAGAAATTAAGAAGGATAAATCCTTTGTTGGTATCCCTAATTGAGAAAGAAGTAAATAAGCTATTTGAATCCAAAATCATAGTGTCCCTAAGATTTTCCAAATGGGTGTAAAATATGGTGCTAGTCAGAAAGAAAAGTGGAGAAATCTGGTTGTGTGTGGATTTCAAGAATCTGAACAAAGTATCTCTAAAAGACCAATACCCATTGCCTAATATGGATCATATTTTTCATAAGGTGGTGGGTTATGAGAATATGTCAATGTTAGATGGCTTCTCAGGATACAATCAGATTTTGGTGGACCCTAACGATTAGGAAAAGATGACATTTACCATGCCATGGGGAACATTTATGTACGCCAAGATGCCTTTTGGGCTTATGAATGCAGGGGTGATGTTTCAAAGAGCTATGGATATATCTTTTGCTGATGAAAAGACAAATTCATTTTTATCTACCTTGATGACATCATTGTGTATTCTTCCTCAAATGAAGAACACCTCAAGCATCTTAGCAAGGCGTTTCAAAAATGTAGAAAGTTCAGGATCTCGTTGAATCCTAAGAAGTCAAATTTCTCCATGGAAGAAAGAAAGTTGTTGGGTCACATTATTTCAAAGGAAGGGATAAAAGTAGACCCCAACAGAGTTGAGGG
Organism: Picea engelmannii; assembly: GCA_009831015.1. Classification (NCBI taxonomy): domain Eukaryota; kingdom Viridiplantae; phylum Streptophyta; class Pinopsida; order Pinales; family Pinaceae; genus Picea; species Picea engelmannii. The sequence continues at coordinate 3,440 of WSFP011420784.1, forward strand.
GATCTTAAAAATTGGTGTACCCAGAAGTAAAAAGGAGGTACAATCTTCCATGGGCAAAGTGAACTTTCTTAGAAGATTCATCCCTAATTTGGCTAAAATCATAAAAGATATTACTAACATGCTCAAGAAGGGAAATGAAATAAAGTGGATTCTTGAGGCTAGAAAATATTTTGAATACATCAAGGTGGCGTTGACCAAATTTGATGTACTGGCTAGTCCCAATTTTGAGAAAGATTTCATATTATTCTCTTTTTCCTCAGAACACACAATTGCCAATGTTTTACTCCAAAAAGATGACTAGAATTTTGAGAATCCCATAGCATATTACAACAAGACATTGAGAGATTCCCCTTTGAAGTATGGAATCATGGAGAAGAAAGCATATTCTTTAGTCAAGGAATTGAAATAATTCATGGTTTACATCCTACATTCCCATACCACTGCATATGTACCCAGCATCTCAGTGAAAGACATCTTAACCCAACCTGATCCTGAAGGAAAGAGGGGTAAATGGATAGCAGTACTATTAGAATATGACCTGGAAATCAAACCCACCAAGTTGGTCAAGGGACAGGGGTTGGAAAATCTTATGGCATAGAAAAATTATGAACTTTTATGAATAAACTTCATTTCGGAGTTGTCAGACAGTACAGGAGAAGAGGAAAAGGCGACTCCAAAAATATCCCAGAAATTTCTTAACTCTGCATGGTATGTAGATATCATCTTTGTGTTGAAAATTTTGCAGGCTTTTCCTGAATTTAGTAAAATAAAAGCCAGATTCTTGAAACTGAAGGGAAAAAAAAATGTATAGTGAATGAATCACTATATTGGAAAGATCCAGGGGGAATTTTATTGAGTTGTTCGATAGAAGGAGAAGTAGAGAAAACCATCAGAGAGTTCCATAAGGGTGACTATGGAGGTCATCATTATTGGAAGACAATTGTGCATAAAGTTTTGAGGGATGGAGTTTATTGGCCTAGAATCTTTCCCAACGTTTATAAAGAGGTTTCATAGTGCCATGAATGTCATATTTTTTATGGGAAAGGAAAATTGCAGTCTCTTCCTTTAAAAACAATTTCAATGGAAGCTCCTTTCACACAATGGGGCCTTGATTTTATAGGGGAAATACACCCACAATCTTCAGCTCAACATAAATGTATTCTGATAGCGACATATTATTTCACTAAGTGGATTGAGGCAATTCCCACTAGGTAGACGACAGATGATGTTATCATCCAATTTTTAGAAGACAATATTCTGTCTAGATTCAGATTCCCGATCAAGATTATAACAGACAATGCAACGGCTTTCAAATCTAAGAAAATGGAAAATTTTTGCAGTGATTACAGCATCACCCTTGGTCATTCTACGTCATACTACCATCAAGGAAATGGATTAGCTGAGTCTTCGAATAAAATCTTAGTCAGAATCATCAAAAAAATGCTTCAAGAAAATAAAAAGGCCTGGCACAAAAAGCTCATTCATGCGCTATGGGATGACAAAATATCCCCAAAGAGATCCATAGCCATGTCCCCTTTCTATATCGTTTATGGGACAAAATCTATTTTTCCTACTGCATTGGGATTTCCAGTAATGAAGATGTTATAGGAGTAGGAGGCGGAAATAGATGTCTATTGGAGAAGAGATGATGAGTTGATCAGTGTACATCAAACCAAGGAAAAGGATTTCTATAATGCTTAGCTGTGCCAAGAAAATATCAAAGAGGATTTCGATAGACACACCAAGGCATATGATTTCAAACTAGGAGACTTGGTACTAAAATGGGATGCCAAAAACGAAGATAAGGGAAAACACGGGAAGTTTGACCATCTTTGTCTAGGACCGTTAAAGATTGCAGCATATCATGGAGGTAATGACTACATACTACGGGGAAATAATGGAGATATCGTTGGAGGAGGGCATGTGAATGGAAAATTACTCAAGCATTACACTGTTTAAACAGTCTTCACCCCTCCCATTCATTGTACATAATCATTTTTACATTTTGTTTTCGTATAAATAAGTTGGAATAAAAGAAGCATAGTTGAAGCCCAAAGTGAAGGCCCTAAGCTATGCTGAGTCGATTTTAAGTTTTTTGAATAAAGACTAGCAGATTCAGATTGCACGAATAAATCACAGCCCAATGGATAGGCACTAGGTCTACAGCTCTTTGCTACCTCGTAGGGAGGATACCATCCCCATTTGGAGCCTATGTTATCACCATAATAATTTTGTATGGAATGCAAGTTTCAGATTTAGCAGAGGGATAAAGTAGTGTGAAGATGCGGCTTGATTTGGAGGACCAGGTGCAGAAGTTGATGAGGCCCGGTGGACCATAGATATTGAAGCATCCCAGATCGAGGGCCAGGACACATATCGGGCGATGAAGTAGCACGAAAGATAATTGTTCGAGGACGGGCCGGGGAAAATACCATGGTTTCATTTCATGGACACATGGTGTCATCAAAGGCATATCAGGGTGAAAAGTGTCCTACCCAAAACCATTTTTCCCTACCCCCGATATCAAAAAGCGCATATAAAAGGAGGGCCCCAATCATTATTTTATGATATTTCAAAGCGTTCAAACATTAGAAAATTGGTGCAAATGCTCCATTCGAAACTGTAGCTCAACAGTGAACCATGTTCGAGCATTCTCCACCGATTCATAGGTATTTTTCATTATGGCCACAAAACCTGTCGTTTTATCCATAACAGAGAAATACCTTGCCTCTAAATAAGAAGCCCTAATTAACAGGGACTCAGATGTATTTGAAACAAAAATAATAGTCTCACCCATTTCCATGTCCAAATCCAATTTTCTAGAGAATGTTGGAAAACAGATACCCTTCCTCGAAGCGGCCTAAGACTCCATTACCCCTTATGCCATAGAATTCATTTTCCCTTTTCCAGTGTTCATAAGCTGGTGAGAAAAACAGTATTCACAGTAAGAAAAGTTCATCTTGAATAAGTTAGGGTCAGAGGTCTTATGAGAAATATATAGCTCGCCAATATGACACACCCCCAGTATATGAGATTCTTCCCCCACAGCGTCAGAGCCCTTAGAGGAAGAGAAAATGATCACAGTCTATAGAGAATGTCCCTCCGAAGTAAAAACCCTATTTTTGTAGACCATTTTTAAGATAAAAATGGTTGTGATCCCATAAATAACAACTATCCATATAAGATAAAGTGGTTGTCATCCCATAAATAACAAATATCCATATACTGATCATAAAAATCATCCTTAAATCATATCAACCACAAATTTATTAAGTATGTTCTCATGTTATTTAATTTCATATGGTATCCATAGTATATCTCTCTTGTTGTGCAAGTCTAATCTCTTGAAGATGTCAACAACTATCCTTGATGGCTTTAATCTCCTATAGAACTTTGTTGAGGCCCATGTGTATACTAGAGATAATATCCATTGGAACCAAATATAACATACCAAAAGAAATATATGAAAATCCTCTAACCAATGGCATTGATATGGTAAAAATCTGAGAAACTTGTCAAAATTTAGGAGCTCTGCAATCTCGTCGCCATCAGGAAAAAACCTAGAGAAATTGTTGATTTTAAATCAATGATATATTCACTTTAGGAGCTCCAATTTAGATGATTTTGTTTTTGAAATTGGATAATTTTGAAATAGGAACTCATATATGCAATTGTTTTGGGATAATTTGCATCAATTGCTACAAAATCTAGAAAAAGCATGCAATCATCTACTGAAAATCATGAAAAACTATTGATTTTAAATCAGTGATATCTTGGTCTCATGAACTCTGATATAGAAAAAAATTATTTGAATTTTGTTTTTTTTCTGGGAGGAAATTATATCTAGAACCGATTTCATGAAATTCTGCAAAAAAATCTACAAGAACTGTCCAAAGTGTCATGGTCGTCTTTTTCTTCATCTTTTGAAACCCTCAAAAACAAATTGACTCTTCTTTTGTGACTGAAAAAAGTGACCTGATACCACTTATTAATTCCCAAATATCTGAATAAAAAATCACATACAGTAGATCCAAGATAATATAGGAAAATACACACTTTATAATATGAAAACCTTTGAGGTAGGAAAACACCTTACAAAATATCCTTTTAAGGAAGGGATCCACTCCTAATAACTTGCCTCTTCGAGGGGGAAACCTCCTAAAGAGATATGCTCCAAATATAATACTTTTCAACATTCCCGTTATATTTCTCATACCTCTTTATATAGTTATACCTACAACCTAAGAACATTCCATAGGAGGAATCTTCTAGAAGCAGAACCTTCTAGTAAGACATCTTACATATATTGTGTTCACACTAGGCCTTATTTCTTAAAACTGACCTCCATACAAAACAATACATATCTACTATTATTCCACTTGGGTACCTCCCTAGGTCCTAGATATTATCCCCCTCGTTACACTAAAGTAATGAAATGCCTTGAAATCATGATGGAATCCTCAACTGACCAAGATTATATATGGGATGGTTTGTGTGAAATCCCACATGTCCCTAGAATTAGTGCAAGGTGGAGAAACAAAGGTTCCCTGTAGATTAATAGAATGTCCGATAATCAAATGATGTATAAACTTTAGTGGATATTCAACTCGAATAAATTATCATAATCTATCTTATATTTTCTAAAAAACATTATTATCAGTTTTATTTATTTGGATCTTAGATTTATTATCACTTTCTTATTACTAAAATTCATGAAATAATTGAAACATGAAAAAATCAAGACTATGTAAATGAACACACCATCAACACAAATTAACAAAATATGTATACTAGTAAACCCAATATGGGAGAAAACCTATCTATAAGGTGAGGGGTGTTCTCTTCTCTCTTTTATTCAATAATGAAATGAAAATACAAAGAAAGAGACACTCATTATGGAGTTTCCTTTGACACTATAGCCTGAATGGATGCTACATAATCATGTTCCTCTTTTTTTATGCTCTCAAATATGACCTCTAGATGATCTACTCAATTATTAAACACATGCAATGCTAAAGGAATGGAAACTCCTCTCCTCCTGGCAGCTTAGTATTTAACATAGACTATTAGTCATTTAGGCTTAAGGTTTTTGCATGCCTTAAACCTCAATTAGTAAAAAGGTTTTGGAACTTCTAGAATATCCTTGAAATTCCCACATGACTATCCCCGCATGTGTTATTAGTTTAGGTTGATGTGGCAACTACTCGATACCATGGTGGTGAACAATATAGGTCAACTTGAGAGAGCCATAACTTCTGCATACAAGCTCTTATTGAGGTTATTTTCACATTGTTGGAAAGGTCTCAATGTGTATAGTATCATTGAGGGGATAAGAGCTATGATAACAAATTTTTTACCCCAAGAAGTTCCATTTGATTCCTTAAAATGCATGTGGAAGGTTCCAAACCCCAAATATCAAAAATAGAACATGATGCTAAAATGTGCCCTACAAGATAATTCCTATAATTTTTCCACCCAGAAAGTACCAAGATAGATGAAAAATTATATAATGATCCAATATGAATCATACCTTCCCATTTTGGGATTATTTTTTTCCCCAAAATATTTTACTGAATGAGGCGAGGCAATTTCTCCTCTACCTTCTCCCTGAGGTACCTTTTTTTCTTCCTTTCAACCTGATGTATTAAAGGTCATGTTACCCATATCTAGTAGTTTTGTATATCTTCCACCAAAAATTAATATTTTTCCAACTATACCCGAGCTTGTAGCACTAAGTCATCTATGGTAGTAGGACTTACTCCTCATTTTCCTAATCCAACATGGAAGACTCACAAAGTTTCATATTCTCCACATTCACTACTGAGTAAATGTGCATATATGGAGGTAGACTGAGTCTATAGGAATTATCACCCACCTTCTCCAATACCTCAAAATGACCATATTTTATAGTATTTATCTTCTTACTAGGACCCTATGGTTATTGAAACACCTCTTTGAAATCCTCATCTTCTATGTATTCTTCTTTGTATTCATCATGGGTAAAAGGATTCTTGACATGGATAAGAGTTCCCAAAGATATAATCTTGGATGTGGGTGGTCTTGAAAGCATGTTTGCCAATTTATTATCTCTACCCTTATTATATTTGATGACTATATGAAATTGTTGCAAAAAACACATCCACTTATAATGTCTAGTTTTTTTTAGCTTACTCTGGGCTTGCAAATACTATAGTGGCTGGTGATCATTGTGGATAATGGTTTCCCTTCTGATTGTATAGTTCTTCCATTTCTTAATATATTGAACCAAGGAACAGAGTTCTTTATCATATGTGGGGTACTTTATAACTCCCCCATTAAACATTTAAGGATGATAGCATATTCGCTTTCATCATTGCATAAATACTACTCACATATCATATCCACATGCATTTGTCTCCAATTTGAGGGGCTTTTGCAAGTTAGGAAATGCAAGAACTGGTTTTTCACTGATCTTCTATTTAATCTTATTGAAAGTCTTATGTTTATTCTTTCCCAACTACAAACTCTTACCACTGGATGTTATGGCATGGAGTGGCTCAACTACTACATAAAAGGATGATATGAAATTATGTAGGTAATACCCCAACAAATATCATAACTTTTGTGACATTAGTAGGAATTGGCCACTTGATGATGGAATCCATCATTGCGAGATCTATCTTGAGTTCCCTCCACCGATCATGTATTCTAAATACACCAATGACTACTGAGAAAACTCTCATTTCTTAAGGTTAACTAGCAACTGATTCTTTTTCAGAGTTTCTAACACCTACATAAGACATCATATGTCCTCTCCCTAGGAAACGTTATAAACCAATATGCCATCCAAATACACTATTACAAATGAATCTGAATAGAAATGAAATACATCATTCATCAATTGCATAAATGTAGTTGGTGCATTACATAAACCAAAAGGCATGACCAAGCATTCAACCATACATTTCCTTGTCTTGAAGGAATTATTCCAAGTGTCTTCTTATTTAACATGTACCTAGTGGTATCCCCCTTTGAGATCCAACTTAGTGAAGTAATTGGTATGCTAAAGGTCTAAAAAATCATTGATCCTAGGAAAAAGGTATCGATTCTTATGCGTGATCTTAATCAAATCTCTATAATCGATACACATTTTCCATGTCCCATCCTTCTTGGGTACTATTATGAAAGGTAACCCAAAAGGTGAGGTGCTTGGTCAAATTACTCCCTACTACAATAGTTTGTGCAACTATTTCTTCACTTGATATACTTCCATAATTTATTGTCTATACAACCAAATATTTTGTAATGGGGAGTCAGGAAACAACTATATCTCATTTTTAGGTGGCATTCCTTTAGTCTCTTGGAACACTCCTTTGTACATCTGTAACAACCCCCCCAACTATTGTTTTTTCTTTTTGGTACATCCCTATAGGGATTCCTTTACTCTTATTGATTCCTCCCCTAGTTGATTCTCTCTTATGAAAAGAAATACATATCTCTTATTATAACTAATCAAGATTTTGGCTTGATTGGAACTTACCAAAGAGATATTTGATTTTCCTTTGTGTGTGTTGATGATGTAAGACTTCCCATCCTTTATAAAGTGGTGCTGGTTTTTTCTCTGCATGAAGATCGTATCCCTTATATACATGTAGGGGATTCAAAACACTACACCACACACATCAAGGGGTACAACATATAATTCCACTTCATCAATAAAATCTACACTTATATTAAACTTGATCTTACAATTCTCAGTGACTTTGATCTCGACATGCTTATTCACCCATCCCAATGGATATGGGCTTAGATGATCACAAACCTCCGACCCAATCTTTTTGAACAAATCATTTTCTATGAGATTGGATTATGGACAAGAATCAAATAGAACATATACCTTGTTCTTTGTGACCTAGATATTAATGTGGAAGAATTTAGTCATCTCCTTCTCTTCCTTCTGATGAAGGATAGTTAGATTCACCTCCTTCTTCACTGAAGTGCATAAAATATTCTCATTCACATTTGATCTTCTCTCTACCTGATTTCCTAAATCCATACCCAACACATTCTTCATCTTCGAGTTGCCATCCTTATTATGGTTATTTGTATTTATCTCTCGATGTAGCTTCCAACACTTATCTTCTATGTGACCATCAATATTTCAATGGTTGTAGTGGTTGTTTGGATCCTTGCATTGATGTGCAATATATTTCATTTCATTTTATTTTCCTTTCCACTTATTCTTCCCATCCTTGGAATAATCTTGGTGGTTTTCTATTTAGAACCAATTCGTTTTCATTTCCTATGGACTATGTTCGCTAAATATTGTGCTTGCATGTAGTCCTCATCGAAAATAATTAGTTTGAAGAGAATCCCTTTGTAATATTCCTGATATAAAATAGTATGTAGAACATAAATAATTAGATAGAAATGGAAGATAACAATGATATAACCAGAAAAAACACCACAATAACACCATAATAATACTGGAATAACACCAGAAAGAGGACTTTGATTACTGAGAGAAATGTTCACTTACCTCTTTGAGGGGGAAACCTCCAACATAGTAGAGATCTATTACAATACTATCCAATACAAAACTTCTCATACCCTCTACTCCTATTTATAATAAATATGTCTATCCAAAAGAACAATCTAGAGGAAGATCCTTCTAGAAGCAGAAGCTTCTATTTGGTCTTATTACATTTGACTTATTCTTCCTTATTGCCAGGCCTTATTAATATTGACCTTTATTACATGGAAATATATTACTCTACCTACATGAGGGGTTAGGTCCCTAACATGTCCTCCCCTTTAAAAACAACCTTGTTCTCATGCTGGTCCAAAACTGCTTGTGGTTGTAGCCAAATGGAGCATTCTTCATCCAACTCGGGAAGGTTGGTTTGACTTTGGAACTTAGTTCCAATCACCTTATTTAAGTAAGAAACATGAAAAATAGGATGGATATTAGAATGACTAGGAAAATATAACTGATAGGACACCTATCCCACATGTTAGAGAATGGGGGGCCAGTTTCTGAAAATGGTCATCCCTGACAAAATTTTTCTTAAAAGGTTGCAATCGAAGAAATACTTGGTCCCTTCTGCAAATTGATGTTCATAGCGACCTAGATCTTCTTGTTTCTTCATGCGATTCTGAGCCATGACCAAATTCTCTTTGAGGGTACGGAGAATAGCCTCTCGAACTGTAAGCATGTGGTCAATCGCTTGGACCTTCAAGACACCTGGAAATTATGAGAGAACTGAAGGTGGATTTTTTCCATATAAAACTTCAAAAGGACTCGTGCAGGTAGTTGTATGGTAAGATGTGTTGTACCACCATTCAACTAGTGGTAACCATTGAGCCCATTGATTTTACTTTTTTTATGAAAAACACCTCAAATATGTTTCCAAACACTTGTTGACAACTTCAGTTTGACCATCGGTATGGGGATGATAATATGTGTTGAGATGCAATTGGGTGCCTTGAATCTTGAACAGTTCTTGCCAAAAATTATTGGTGAAAGTTGGGTCACAATCAGAAACAATAGAATTAGGCATGCCATGAAGCTTGAAGACCTAATCCATGAATATTTGAGCCATAGTGAAAGCTATAAATGGGTCTTGAAGAGAACATAAATGAGCATACATGGAAAGAGGATCAACTACCACCATGATGACTGATTTATTGCTCGATTTAGGTAATCCTACAATAAAATACATAGATATATCCCTCCAAATAGAAGGTGGAATTGGAAGAGGTTGTAGTATGCCAGGATATTTGAATGTTTCATCCTTGTTTCATTGACAAACATCACATTCTGCCACAAAATTGTGAACGTCATGTTTCATACCATCCCAGAAAAAAGAATGTTTGACCTGATCATATGTTTTGGTAAACCTTGAGTGCCCAGCGGTGGGTGTAGAATGAAGCTCAGAATGTAACATGGATTTAAGTTTTGACTATTTACTTAAATACAAATGGCCTTTGTATCGAATCTCATCATTGAGCCAAGAGTACCTTGGGGAAACTAGAGAATTGGCCTACAATGGTTGTATCAGATGCAAACTTTTGTGATCGTGTAGCCATTCCTGGAGAACAACGTGGAGCCAATATGGTACACTAAAGGAGAGAGAAAAAAGGACCCTTCATCTTCATATTTTATGGAAAGTGCACCAACAACCACATTTTCTTTTCCTTTCTTGTAAATGATCTCATAATCATATCCAAAGAGCTTAGTCACCCATTTTTTTTCTCTAGAGAGGAAAGACGTTGTTCCAGAAAATACTTGAGGCTTTGATGATCTATCCTAATTTGGAAGTGTTTCCTCAATAGATAAGGGTGCCAAAGATCCACGACATGCAAAATAGCCAACATTTCCTTTTCATAGATTCATTTTCCCAAATTTCACTCTGACAGTTGTTTGTCTGTAAAGGCCAAAGGTTGGGCCTCTTGCATAAGGACTTCTCCAATTCCTTTCCTGGAAGCATCACATTCCACGACAAAGGTCTTTGTGAAATTAGGAAGGGACAGGACTAGAGTGGTGCACATGGCCATCTTCAAGGTTTGAAAATCCTGAGCAACTACTAGAGTCCAAGTGAAATAATTCTTTTTAAGGAGAGTAGTGAGAGGTGTCATAATATTTCCATAATTCTTAACAAAATTGCAATAATAACCTGTTAAACCCAGAAATCCACACAAGATTTTGAGAGTCTTTGGGTGAGGCCAATCTTGCATAGCTTCAATCTTTTTAGGATCCATCCTGACACTAGCCTTGCCAACAAGATGACCCAAGTACTCGACTTTTGAAGTGCCAAAAGAACATATAGATTGTTTGAGGAAAAGTTGGTGTTGAGAGAGTAGATGGAGAACTCGATCCACATCAGTAAGATGGGTTGTCTAGGTCTTAATATAGATGAGGATATAATCAAATAAAACTAAGAAAAAATGACCGAGAAAAGGAAAAAAGACACGATTCATGAGGCTTTGGAAAGTGGAGGGAGCATTAGACAAACCAAAGGGCATGACCAAAAACTTATTGTGGCCCTCATGAGTTCTAAATGAATTCTTAGGAATGTCTACCTTATTCATACGTATATGGTGGTAGCCATAACGAAGATCAAGTTTAGTGAAGAACTGGGCACCACTCAATTCATCCAAGAGGATTTCAATGACATAAATGGGAAATTTGTCTTTAATCATGAGTTTGTCGAGGGCACGAAAGTCAACACACATGTTCCAAGAACCTTATTTCTTAAGGACCATGACCACATGATAAGATTAGGGGCTCGTACTAGGGCGGATAACACCTACATTGAAAAATTCTTGAACAAATTTTTTAATTTCATTTTTTTGGGAAAAAGGATGACAATAGGGACAGATATTGGGAGGAAGGATTCCAGGAACAAGGGGAATGGAATGATCATGAACACCACGAGAAGGAGGGAGGCCTCAGGGAGTGGAAAAAACCAGTTTATGTTTAGAGAGGATGGATTGGAGGTCCTGTAGCACAGAGGGTGTATCAGTGGCTTGAATGGCATGGAGTTGTGCAATATTTCCAGAAAGACCTTTTTTGAGCATATTTTCCATGCAATGGGAAATGATGACCTTGTGGGAACTGACGATGATGCCTTGGAAATTATATTTTTGGCCCTCCTAGTCGAATTGCATGGTTAATTCCTTAAAATCCATGAGAATGGGAGCCAAAGTCCTTATCCCTTCTGCAGCCAAAAAAATGTCACAACCACCCATTTCGATAGAAAACATATGATATTTCTTATGGTATTGACCAAATTGTAGACACACATTTTCACAACGCCCTCCACATTTCATGGACCCGCCATTGGCAATCCTGATTTGAAAATTATTGACAACACATATATAGCAATTAGTTTCTTGGGAAATGTGGTCATGAATAAAATTATGGGTGATTCCACTATCAACCAGAATGATGACCTTTCTATGCTTTAATGTAACCAATTATGTTGAGGGTTTCGGGAGAAGAGAAGCTCGTGAGAGCATTGAGGGAAATGATCAGTTCTACATTGGGAGGGTCTGAGGGAGGGGTCATGTCAGTGGGTTCAGGTGAGACGGCCACAAGGGGAGCCTCAACATTGTATTTTGGAACATCCTCCGAGATGGTCATAAAAATGTTTTTTTCCTTACACCCGTGCCCAAGAAAATATTTTTCATCACAATTACAAAAAATCCTTTGAGTTGGCATTCAACAATTTCTTTCCCAGTCAATTTTTGTATCTTTATTGGAGTAGAAGGAGTGGGAGTGACTGGTTTAGTGCGAGGAATAAAGTAGGGTTTTTTGTTTTGAGAAGAGACAACATTTTGTGCTTCCTTATCTCTTTTAGTAGCATCCACCCAACTCTAAGGTTGAACCATGAGGACATGGGCACAAATCTCATCCTTGAGGCCACTGATAAAACATTCTGAGAAAAAAACATAAGAAATTCCCCCTGTACAGAAAGCCAATTGCTCAAAAGAGGTTATAAAGTCTTCCACTATGCCAGGTTGTTTCAACTTTTTCAAATGGCCTAAATGGTTGGTGTCAATCTCAAAGAATTCGTAAATATCTGCCACAAAGTGTGTCCAAGACACATACCCTCGGCATGATTTTTTTTCTCCATTGCCATTGTTGCCAATGTTCTTGATCTAGATGGAGAACACCATAGCGGTGTTGGCCAACTCATATTTAATTCCATACAAAGAGAAATAATGTTCCATTTGAGTTACCCAACCAGTGGGATCCGAGCCATAAAATTTGGTCATATCCACACCCGGAAGGTGTAGGTCACACTAAAAGTGATGGGGCTGGAAATTCTCGAAATCAAAGGAAGTTTCACCTTCAGTTTGCAAAGGTGGGTTAGATGAAGGAAGATCTATAGGGATATGCAGCTTCGCACAAATCATCGTGGTGAAGGAGACAAACTGGATATTGAAGGATTCAAGATGGATAGTGAGGTCTTGTTTGAGGTCCTCTATTTTGGCATCGATGGAGGAATGCATGTTTTTATTGACGGATGGAAATATTGGAACTGAGTTGTCTCACTTCTTGTTGGGTTCCTGTGAAATTAGAGTGCAAGGAATTGAAGCAATATTCCAAGTCTTGGCTGTGAGTGTGGGCCATGATGAAGAGAGAACACAAAAAAGGGGTGGGTGGGACCACATAGAAAATGGGTTATGGGTGAAGTGTATCACAACTATCAGGGCGACGAGTGGAATCCAATGGGGTAAATCCCAAATAAGGGTGTTGGAAGGGGGTTGGGTCCACAAGAAAAAACAATTGTTGAAAAATAATAGGTATGAATGCGATAAGGGAGAAGAGAGGAATCCAACGGGATAGGTTTCAAACAATGGTGCCAACAAGATCCAAAAAAAAAAAAAATCTTACTTCTACGGAGTTATTCACCGATCTGAAGAATACTGTAGTGACGAAATGCCCAAATGCTTAACAGGAAGAAATGTGTAGTAATTTTGCAACCCAAATGCAGGAGACACAGTTGTGCGACAATAGATCTTATCTGTTTTGTTTTTTGTTTTTGTCCCAATGGTTAGGGTATTCAAGGGTTATACAGAGAAGGTTTTTCCATGTGTTATATCTCTCTGATATACGTTTTGGGTCCAACAGTAGTACTCAACCTAATATCTTAGGGCACCAACTAAGGAGGCTAGACCATGCCCTTAGTCATACTACCTGACTACCCATGTACTAGAGAGTGTCTTCCCAAGTGATGTTCTCGGTGGAACTATAGCAGTCAATAAGTCGATCGATTTATCTATGGAGGGATTCATGAGATCTAGGTCGATCAGTGTACAAGTGTTGTCTGATGCACTACCACTCGAAGGGTTACCAGCAGGGGTTACAATGGTGGCCAACGAATGTGTGCTTAACTACCACTTGTATTTCCTGCGTGTATGAATCCCCGACTACGATTTTATGTGCATAATGATAGATCTATGTAGCTCAAAGACATCAGAATACGTCTCCACCCTGGAAAAAAAAATTAACCCACAATTTTATGCCGAGGAAGGTTCTCTAATACCACTTGTAATATTCCAAATATAAAATTGTACGCAGAACATAAATAATTAGCTAGAAATGGAAGATAACAATGATATAACCAGAACATCACCACAATAACACCAGAATAATGCCAGAATAACACCAAAAACAACACTTTTATTACTGAGAGCAATGTTCACTTGCTTCTTCGAGGGGGAAACCTCCAATAGAGAAGATCTCTATTACAATAATATCCAAGACAAAAGTTATCATACCCTCTACTCCTATTTATACTAAATATTTCTATCCAAAAGAACAAACTACAGGAAGATCCTTCTAGAAGTGGATGCTTCTATTAGGTCTTCTTACATTTGAATTATTCTTCCTTATTGCTAGGCCTTATTAATATTGATCTTTATTACATGGAAATATATTATTCTACCTACGTGAGCGGTTAGGTCCCTAACACCCTTGATTTCAAAAATGATTGTGTAGACCTCCTAGATACTTGAGGAGTATGTCTAAGTTGTTGAAGGAGATACCCAACATGATTTTCATCTTCTTCAACTTGGTGGTATACTCTTTCACACTATGCCACTACCTCCACCTAAAGTGATGCCACTAGATCCACTAGTCCTCTACATACCCAATAATGTATAATCGAGACTTGATGAGGGTTTTAAAATATTCACACATGGTTACTAGTGCATCAATTTCCAACCTAAGTGTCTATGTGTAGCTTTTCCACTAGGTTAGTGCATGGCCCTCTAGTTTCAGTCAAGAAAATGCAATTTTTTTCTCTTCATCTATGTTATGTACATTGAGATATACTTTTAACTATTGCCACCAATGATTGAACTTAACAAAATCTATATCAGATTGACAGTTCTCAATATCCACTTTCACTTCCATTTTGAACAGAGTTTGTGAAGGTGTAATGGTACTTGAATCTGACTACTCTTTCTCAAGCTCTTTTCTCAAATCCTTTTCTAGGTCTTCACTGTCTCTTGATTTCTCATCTAATCCAAGTTCTAAGTTAGATCTAGCAACCTCCCCAAACGGTTCAAACTTGTTTTCTAGAGCTTCCATGAGGAGGGCCATGTTGCGAGAGATATCAATGACTTTCTCTTCCATCCTTTCAAATCTATATTCTGCTGCATCTCAAGGGTTTTTATTAAGATACTTATCTGGCATGGCTATTGTTTTTTGACTTCCTTGTCAAGTCAATTCCTAGATCTCACAAATCCAAAAAAAAACAAAGACAACCTGATCTGATACCAATATGATCTATAAACTTTTGTGGATATTACACTAGAACATATCATCATAATAGATCTTATATTGTTCTAAAAATATTTTATTATTAGGTTTATTTCTTTAAATCTTAGATTGATTATCACTAGATTATTGCTCAAACTAATGAAATAACTAAAATATGAAAAGGAAAGACTAAGCAAAGGAACATGTCATCCACACAAATGAACACAAGATGTATCATGGGAAGCCCAATATGGGAGAAAACCCTACTAGAAAGTGAGGCTTATGTTTTCTCTCTTTTCTTCACTAATGAAATGAAAATACAAAGAAAGAGAGACGCACTATGGAGTTTCCTTTGACATTTTGGCGTGACTGGTTCCTACAAAATTTTCTTCCTCCTCTATTATTTTCTCCAAGCACACTCCAAGATGTTTTTCTCAATTATGGAACAAGTACAATGTTGAAAGAATGGAACCTCCTCTCCTCCTAGTGGTCTAGTATTTAACATAGTGTGATATTTGTCTAGGCTTAGGGGTTTTTCATGCCTTAACCCTCAATTAGTGATAAGGTTTTGGACCTTCTCGAATATCCTTGAAAGTCCCATGTGACTAGGCCCACATGTGTGAGTAATGGACACTGACGTAACATCTACTTGATACCATAGTATTCAACAAGAAAGGTGAACTTGTAGGAAGCATAAATTTTTCATACGAGCTCTTATTGAGGTAATTTTACCATTGTTGAAGAGGTCTGAAAGTGTAGAACAAAGTTGAGGGTTGTGAGCAATGATCGCAAAGTTTTAACCCCAAAAAGTGCCATTTGATGCCCCAAAATGATTTGGAAGGTTTCAGACCCCAAATCTCGAAATTGAGAGCCACTACTAAAATGGACCTTGCAATCCAATTCCTCTATTTTTTCCACCCATAAAACACCAAGATAGATGCACAATTACATAATGATCCAATCTAGATCAACCAAATATAAACAATAAAAGGATCAACAAGCAAGTGATGCATGTGAAGAAAGAATGTTGGGATAGGGGAACAAGCAAGCTAAAATATTATGTATGAATAATTGAACCATAAGATTACAAATGAAAGCTCGACTATCATGTAAGTGATAAAATAACCAAACTATAAGAGCAAGGATAATTGAGTTCTAATTACTATGTCAGTTAAATAATAGCTCTAAGAACATGTAATAAAGCATGAGTGAATCTAACAACAATAATAACATCTCATTTGTAAAATCACTATTGTGTAGTAGTGGAAGAGAGCGATACTAGTGCTTACCTACAAAAGAGATCTAATGACTTAGGCATCCACTAATATTAACTAAATACCTAAATCACAAAGGTTATTGGTTTTCCGTGAGTGGGGTAGGATAACTACACCAAATATGACGGAAAGGAGAAAATATTGGTGGAAGGGAAAAGGCAGGAGGAAACTATAGTAGGGTGATTCTAACAAAAGTGAGAGAGGGAAGGTGACGATGCTCGCATGGCATTGGAAAATCTATGAGGTGACCTACGTTGACTAAAAGCCAATGTAAGCGAGAGCGGTGATATATAGTAATCTAGTGTCATGATAAGAATGAAGGTGACATATGATGATTGGAGTGTGAGCACTGAACATGACATGCATTGATCTAGGATTAATCTGCTAATGGAGGAACCATACAATAACCAAGGACATAATGGGAGCCTCATGCAACATACAATAAGCCAAAGAAAACGAACACAACATTGACATACAATAATCTAGGGTCATTATGAACACCAAGGTGACATACGATGACCAAAAGTTAAGGTGAGCATGTCATATGTCAACCATAGAAGAGACCAATGCAAACAATGTACTAGCAAAAATAAAAAGAGCAAAGAAAGAAACCATGCCCCCATTTATTTAGATCACAATTCCTAAATAAATATAGTTCTTAGATTATTTTCAGTAGCAATTTCATAACTACTCTAAGTGGTCAGCTAACATTGTTTAATAAAATTTAGGTCATTAGTCATGTTGTCACATTGTTGAGTAAAGATTAGAACATCAACCATCTTTTTTTTCACTTTACTTTTTGAATTACGTTTCTTTATATTACTAGGTGACCTCTGAATTGTGTCAAGCACTCTTCCTACTCCTACGGAGCTTAATTGTAACTGCTATTTCTAAATTTAGTACTTCTATTGGGTTAAGTTTATGTCCTATTTCTATGTTGAATCAAATCCATCTATAATGGGCACATATTATTTCTACATTTTATATTTAGTTAATTTGAATCCGGTGGGTAACCGTTGTTACATCACCGGCTATCCAAACATTCATCGGCGTACCAATCCACCAAACCGTATTATCTAACCTACCCCACAGTCCGTTTAAAAGGGATTCTACACATCGGTTTTTGATAGTAAACTTCTACAGAAACCGTCTCGATGGTAACCGGAAAAATCATCTTGACGTCATAGTGATATCAGAAAACAATCACATATTTATATTGTTGTTCAGTGCGGTGCATTATTGTCTAGACTAGAGGCAGGTGACTTGTTCGAAACTCCTTGGCGGATTATTTTGTACCCGTCTTTACCTTTTGAGTTCTGGACTCGACACTCGTCATTGTGTTTGTAGTGTTCCAGAAGAAAAATAAAATTGAGTGGAGGCAAAGTTTCGGACGTTTCCAGCAGGGAAATATTATGGAGTGTAGGTAAAGTTTCGTCATGACTTTAACGTCTGTTCACATGAGAAAAACAGAAAATCATTTCAGTCAATGATGTAGTTAAAGCTCATAGACAACAGATAGCGTAGATGACCCATTCGATATATCTGTATCTGACAGAGGGGCTGGTGTCCAACAACAATGGAAACTATACCATTGGAAGTTGGTTGTTGGGCTAAACAAAATTTCCCTGGGTGATCTTTTCTCCTTGGTAAAAACGGACTGAAGAATGATGCCTGTCATATAATTTTGCGTGTAGCACGCGCGGTGAAAAGTCGTTGGTTCACGAGCGAGGGCGGTGGAATTATGTAACAGAAAATGTGGCCTTCGCGAAGAAATTTCGATACTTTCAAGGAAAACGTGAAAGGTCACAGATGACGGCGCGACCAGGAGAAAGGCTCCAATAAAATATTCGAACGGCGTGATATAAATTAAGAGTGTGCAGTGTCCACCACCGTCAGCGAATTATAAAAGTGGAGGTAGGCGCTCATCACCATATACATTTCTTCTCGCGTGGGATAAAGCTAGAACGTTCCCCACCGGCATCGAATTATAAAAGTGGAGCCAGCCTCTCATTACCATATACATTTCTTTTCTGGTTTTGTGGATTGAGGCACTCCTTTGAGATGGCCAACAAGAGTTATTCGGCAGCAAATATTACAGTGGCCGCTTTACTCTTGTTGGTTTGCCTGCGCATAACGCAGGCAGAGACAAAGGCGAAACTAGGGCGGGAGAAGATAAGCCACCTGCATTTCTATTTCCACGATTTACTGGTGGGCAAAAATGTGACAGCCGTGGAGGTGGCCTCGGCTCCTACCACCGACTCTTCCTTCACTCAGTTCGGCTTGGTGAGGGTTATGGACGACTGGTTGACGGAAGGTCCGGAGGCGACCTCCAAAATGGTGGGCAGAGCGCAGGGTATCTACGTTTCGTCCTGCCAACAGACAGTCCAGCTGCTCATGGCATCAACGTTTGTTTTCCAGAGTGGAGAGTACAATGGCAGCACCCTCGCCATGGTGGGAAAGAATGCGGTTTTTGATGAAGTGAGAGAAATGCCGATCGTGGGAGGCAGCGGGTTGTTTCGATTGGCTCGAGGCTACGCTCTCGCTCGCACTCATTTCTTCGATCTAAAGACCGGCAACGCAGTCGTGGAATACAATGTCACCGTCGTACATTACTAGCCCTTCCGTCCGCCCAGGGTATAGTTTCATTATACTATAATTTTGTAGTGATTAAATATTTAATTATGCCCATTTAACAGTTTTCTATATATACACACAAATAAAATAGAACTTTTGCTATTTATGATCGGAGCGTGACGTTATAGCGTTTTTAGTTTGCCTTCGATTTGTGGGTGATGGCCATATCTTCTTGGTTAATTTCATATTTATGTTGAGTTTAATGTGTGAATTTAAGAGTTTAATAATTTTTGTTAAATATCACATTTTATTTCCCTTTCAAATCAGGAGTTTAATAACTTTCTATTGTTATTTTTGTCATTTGGAATTAAAGACCAGGCCATCTTTAATAAATGGTAATCGGTAACTCAGTCATCCCTAGATATAAAGTGCTACATGAGCACCATATCCAATAATGTTCGCATAT
>ML863424.1:0-12819 GCA_009831015.1 Picea engelmannii
ATGTGAATAATATTATGAATTTATATTGCAGGACTACTAAGAGGGGATATGCTAAAAAGAGACCACGATGGCTACAGAAAGGCGGTGGAGGGCACCTGGAAAGGTGGCGTTAACTTCCACCGAAAATTAATACCGTATTTGGATTTCACTGGCCCGGAGAACCAAAAGCGGCTCGCTGGCCCTGAATTAAATGTCTTACAGGCTGGTAGGTAGATGGCTCCTCAGGAATTAATGAGGGATGGGAGGTGAACCGCCCATTCGTAGAGCCGTCAAGCCTGACCAGCGCGAGGGAAATTGTGCCACATGCAACCTCGCAAGAGGATAAGGCGTGGGGGAGAAGTGATTGGGGGGCAAACGTGAGGGGAGAAAGAGAACTCTGGCGATATGCAGAGTGAGCGATAACAGAGAGGAAGGAGAGTAACCTTCGCTCCTGGTCACTGGAAAATAGAGACGTAGTCTCACAACATCGTGGTCTCAACTCGGGGGTGGCTAGTGGTAAATCCGTTGGGAATCGTTGAGCCTACGGTTGGGTGGAAATGAGCACCACTCTCAGCAGTTGCATAACCCCTGGTGTTACTTTATGATAAGTGTTTTTCCTTTGGCATCTTGAAATATATGTATTCTGACATTTATGATCATAAGCTGTGAAATTGTGAATGATTTCATTATAAGAATGTTTGTATGGTGTCTTGATCAGTACTGGTAGTTGTACGTTTAAATGGAAAGACTACATATGGATTATGTTCTCTTAAATCATTGTTTATATGCATACTGATCTAATTCAGACTTCACGTGAAGGAGGATGTGAAGGCGCAAGGCCTTAAGAAATCCCTGATAAGTATCGAATCGACGGACGAGATCCCGTCGGGAGATCTGTGGTCACTCACGACCGTCAGATAAGAAGAAGTTGGAAAGATAAGTACCATAACCTTGATAGGTGTTGATCGACAGACGAGATCCCATCGGGAAATCTGTGGTCACTCATGATCGTTAGATTTGGTAGGAGAAAGTAGGATGTTAAGTGCCTTACCCCTGTGACTTCTGTGTCTTCATGGGTAGCGAAGAGATCAGGACCGTAGATCCCCAAGGTCCATGAGAGCATCCAGACCGTTGATCTTTCCACGTCCAGGAAGTCGTGGGAGAGCACACAAGTTA
The DNA here is from genome assembly GCA_009831015.1 of Picea engelmannii. Taxonomy (NCBI): domain Eukaryota; kingdom Viridiplantae; phylum Streptophyta; class Pinopsida; order Pinales; family Pinaceae; genus Picea; species Picea engelmannii. The sequence continues at coordinate 1,156 of ML863424.1, forward strand.
GGAATCTGTCCGAGCCCTCAGATCTCGACTGAAAAACCCGACAGCCGTTGGATCTGTCAGGAGATACCCGAGGGTTAAAACCCCAGTGAATAGGGGCAAAAGCCCCAAAACAGATCTGGACCGTCCGATTTAAGGAGGCCACGTGTCATGAGATTTCCCATTTTGGGAAATCGGGAATCGCGGACTCGGGAGTTCTGGTGATGAAAGATCGGGACTTTCCATGGTGGAAACCCCGAGACAGATCTGGACCGTCCGATTTAAGGAGGCCATGTGTTGTGAGATATCCCATTTTGGGAAATCGGGAATCGTGAACTCGAGAGTTCTGGTGATGAAATATCGAGACTTTCCATGGTGGAAACCCCGAGACAGATCTGGACCGTTCGATTTAAGGAGGCCACGTGTCGTGAGATTTCCCATTTCAAGAAATCAGGAATCGTGAACTCGGGAATTCTGGTGACGAGAGATCGGGACTTTCCATGGTGGAAACCCCGAGACATATATGGACCGTCCGATTTAAGGAGGCTACGTGTCGAGAGATTAACCACATCGGGAAACCGGGGATCGAGGATTCGGGAGTCCCGTGGTCGAGAGTTCGGACTCTCATGATGATAAGTCCCGATGAACGGACGAGATTCTTTCGGAGGATCTCAGGGTCTATAACGACCGTCATATGTGAGGAAGAGATGTCCACTTTAAGTTGGGGTGCGAATGTGCCTTAGGGTAAGTGGCGAGCAGATCTGGACGGCCAGAGTCCACCCGCCCAGATCTACGGCTAAGGCTTCATTCCGGAGCCCCCTTGTTGTTCTGCCTTTAGCGGTGAGGGGGGGGTCCAGAATCAAACACGCAACTCTTGAACGGTCAAGATTTGTTCGCCTTGATCAATGACATTTAGGCAAATTTCGAACCCTCCTTGCCATTCTGCCTTTAATGGGGGGGGTCCAGAATGGTGTGGCGTGTGAAGCGGGACCCGCCTCTTGTCACGTCGCCCTCCGGGTCGTGTTTCCCCTCTCGCCACCTGTACTCCACTCAACCGCGCGACAGTGTCGTTCCTAATGGCCATTTGCTAACCCTGTAGGGATTCGTCCCTATTGGCCAGTCACTAGCCCTGTCGGGGTTCGGCGGTTGCAGAGTCGAACAATTCGACATTCCTGTGGCGCCGAGACGCAAAATACAAAGAGGCGCCATGATTATTTGACCTGTGATCATGACCCGCGATCACCTGAGAGCAGAGAGAGAGAGAGCTAGCTTACGCTAGGCCTCCGTAGATATTTCGGGGGCTCTGATTCTGCAGAAAGCAACGAAAAATTTGATTAGGGTAGTGGGTGCGTTACAACAGGGGTGCACGTAGTTGTGGGCATGGCTATTTCCAAGGAACTGCCAAGCAATGGCATAGGAAACAAAGCTTCCTCTAATTCCTTAATCTGGTTCTTTAGTCTGGCATTTTCGGCTTCAATGACTCCAACAAAATCATGAAGAGCATCTCCAATTGCCCTGTGAAGTTCAGAGATTTTGGATGCATGCATATTGGCAAGGTCAAGTTCTTAACGATGTTTTCTTTTCTTATTTTTTACAACTTTTTTTCAATGATTAATTTTTTTGATTCGATTTCAAAAACAACACTCTGGAACACGAAAGATTCATCTTCGTGAAAGAATTTGGTATCAACCATGTCCATTGAGAAGGCATGATGAATTCTGTGTGTGGGTTGATCAAGGTTGCAGAATATGCTTTCCAGATCAGCGTCAAGATCCATGTTTTGACGGTAAATTTCGGGCTGCTTCGCCTCCCCTACAATTATTTTTCCGTTCTTCTGCACGGGAAGCTCTTGAGGAAGATGTTTAATGTATTTCTACAAAATTGTTGTGGAGCTGCTGGCAGTAGTTTATCAAAAGGTTGGCTGGCTCCAGACGCTGCTTGAAATGAAGAAATGGAGGGGACAATATAACCCCCCGCAAGCATTGCTTCAATGCGTGCGAATGGAAAATCTCCTCATTAATGACAATATCTATGCGTGTTGTATGGTGACCTGTAAGAAGTAAAGCATAGTTATTGCAAACTTAGAAGTGCGAAGGTGAGGGTTACGACGAACAACATTTAAGGATTGGAAGTTTCGTGAATGAACCAAGCTCGCGGCGTGCGAATGACATTGCATGGTATTTGAAATTAAGACTAGGAAGTGATTGGAGGTTTCGTGAAGGAAGCAAGCTGGTGGCGTGTGAATGACATTCCATGGCATTAGAAATTAAAACTGGGAAGGGAGAAGAAAATGATTTGCAAAAAATGCATTAATGGCAAAACTTCTCGAGCCTTGCGCACATCAATGATAGCTTAGACGGTAGTTGCACGATGACCTGTTAGCATTAAAGATTTAAAAAGAAGACGGTATATACACACATATATATATAAACAATATTTTTTATTATGCACACGTGCGAAGGTAACGACCACGGGGAAGAACAAGCAAGGAAGGAATGGCCAAGTCTGAAAGTGCATGGTTCGGGATCGCGGGTTCTCCGGCAGGCGGGTTCAAAAGAAGGCCTCTATTGTTCGGTGTTCTACAAGTAGCACACAAAGGTTCGCGATATACAAATTGAGAAGTGGATTTGCGGGCTGGCCGAGATTTGATAGACCATCTACAGTTTCTCGATCGTGGGTTCTGGGGTTGGCGAGGTCAAAAACGACGCTCTATTGTTCAGTGCCTTGCAAATATCTTATGATAATAAATTGAGAGCCGGATTTGCGAGGTGACCGGCTCAACATTCTACTCCAGGGCTGGTGGGCTCCCACAAACGAGCAATACATATTTGCGGGTTGTACATTGGGCCGATTTCCGCCATATAGAAATTGGGTTCTCGAGCTGGCGGGTTCAAAATTGCCTAAGAAAAACAAAGGGATCCGTCAGACTCCCACTGCACATTTCATAATTCATGTGCAACACCAAGTTTGTGATTACCATATCAGCGTGTGTAGAAATGAGGCAAATTTAAATATGTGCCTTTATAAAGTATGGACATGAGATTTTATAGATCGTGTATCGATATTGCATTCCATACTTGTGGGTTCTTGGACGGGAGGGGTCAAAAAATAGGCCTTTATTGTTCTATGCTTTAAAAATAGCACATATAGTTCCGTGATATACAAATTGACAAGCGGACTTGTCGGGTGGTTGAGAATTTATAGAGCATGTATAGTTTGTGGGGTTGGCGGGGTTAGAAACGAGCCTCTATTGTTCGGTGCCCTATAAATACTTATGATGCTCAGATCTTTTATTCCATACTTAGCCACTTATTTGGATCATGCACTTGCGAGCTGCACACTCTGCCTCTAATGTTCTGTGTCCTGCAAATAGCAATCATAGTTGGGCGATATACATATTGACAAATGGACTTGCAGGCTAGTTGTCTCAACATTGCAGTTATGTTGGATGGCAGACGTGCAACATAGCGGTTTGTCGACGCAAGAAATTATATATATATATATATATATATATATATATATATACCTGCAAACAAGTTTGACAAATTCAAAGAAAGTAAAGGAAAAATTGTTTACTATGGAAGACAGGCAGAAAAAGAATGCACCTTTGCATTGATTCGTGTACATCTCTGGGTAGGAGTTCTTTGCGCCTTCTAGTTTTCCTTTCTGTTTCTATCAACAAAAGTACAAAACAAAAGGGATATGAACATAAGGTCAGATGTTAAGAAAAAGGCAACTACTATGTACATATACAAACAAAAAAAAAAATTGAATAAGATGAATAGAGTCACAAATAGTTTTTTTGAGGATGTACCTTATTTTTTCTTTTTTTGCACAATGTGTATTTTATAATTCGAGTAGAGCACCGTCTATATGCTCACCAGAACGCTATGTGTAGAAATCAGGGATACATATATGCTTTGAAAATTAGAAATATGAGTTTGCAATAAGTTTGATGTATATGTCATAATTCAAGTGCAATACCAATTGTATCGTGATCAGACCAATATGTGTCTAGGACAAACACACTGTATTGAGGAATGGGCACATTGGACCAGAGATGGTCAATAAGTGTGTTTTGCATATGGGTTGTATTATTCAGAAGAAAGTGGAGACTGTATTTGCACATGTAGTTTTGGAATTATTTTGTTCTGCCAGTATTTTGTAGCATGTCAATATTGAAGTCTCCTACAAGTACAATGAATCTGTTCAGATGGAAATGGTCCAATGCATTGGAAATAACATTTACTATGTTGGAGAATACTGCATGGGGAGCAGCGTACAGATTTAGTATTACAACTTTTGTTCCATGGTAAAAAAATTTGGAAAGCACGAGTTCAACATTCTTTTTTTCGATATGTATGTGGTCCAAACTTGGTACATGTTTTTTCACCAGTATCATCACCCCATGTGTAATGTAACTTGATATGAAATTGTGATTTGGAAATTGTTTGTTCTGCATGCATAATGCCATGTTTGTTTCCTACAAGCACAAAATATCGGATTGCATTAAATCATAGTCATTCAATATATCATCCATGTGTACATTTAAGCTGCGTGTGTTAAGCGAGAGAATTGATACAGATGAATTTGTTTGTATGGATTGGTAATCATAATGCAGTTGCCATTTTGTGATGGTCCTGAGTCGTTCCATCTCAATATCAACTTTCTGTTTCACTTTGAAGTTATCTTTTGCGAGAGGACTTAGTAAATACACGGATTCTATGCTTCTGACACACGACAATGTTGTGTATACAAGTCCATGTATGTGAATTCCAACAGGTTGAAATGAAACATTATCAAGTGTTAGTCCTTGTGATCTGTGAACTGTACGTGCACATGCAATTTTAATCGGAAACTGTTTGCGAATCTTCAGTCGACCTGTCTTTGTTGATGTCGATATTGCCTTTGATATTCACAAAATGGGAGTCCAATCGCTTGCAGTGTTTGAATTATATAGATAAGACAACTTGCTTCCTTGTCGCTTGCCTATATGCGGTTCATGGAACTTAATCCAAAGGACATCTAATTTTTCTGTTCGTATAGCCTTTCAGTATTCCATCTGCACCATTCACCAAGCCATCCTGTGAATCATAGTTACAGGCATATATTTCAACTAACATTTCTAATTTCAGTGCAAGGTGCAAAGGTAAAGTGACTGAATGTTCATGACGTGGGACATTTCCATGGTTGTCTTCTTCCAAGTCAATCGAATTGATGATGATATCATCACCAGGCATGAGCGACAACATGTGGCTATTATGCTTTGCAACATCCTTATTTCTGTAGAACAGGTAAGGGAACGTTGGATCTGTTGGTGCAGGCCATAAGCACCTCAGATTGATATAGGTCAAGTCATCATATGTTTGGTTATTTGTGCACATTCTATTCAAAATTGCAATGAATGTTCCATCTGTATGGCACATTGTAGTATGCAACTCAAAGCATTTAATATTGTCTCTCCAGAAGTCATGGGTCAGTGTTTCCATGTTAGCGGTAGGTTGTTCAAATATCAAAGAATCTTGGATGGGTTTTTTCTGGTAAAGATCGTCACAAAAGATCATGTCAATGTTTCCAAAGTATTTGGTCTGCACATGTTTTATGCTTCTTAGCCGGTTATCAATGGAATACAAGAACCAACTCCGAATCAAAGATGCTTCATCTATAAAGACAAGTTGGAGTTCCTCGTAAAGCTTAGATAATGTATCCAACATTTCCTTGCTAAGTGGAAGAAACTGCGACTTGTTAAAAGGCATTAAGAATGCAGAGTGGATTGTTGTTCCACCAGCATTGTATGCAGCTTTTCCTGTGTATGCAACAATTAGGCCCTTTGGTTTCATAGGATCAGATCAATTGTTTGAATCATAGATTCGTATAAGCATTTGGAACAATGCTTTCGCTCTGAATGTCTTGCCTGTTCCTACTCCGCCTGTAAGGAACACGTGCACATGACTGCTCATGTTCAATCGTTGTTTAAGGGCAATGTCCTTTACAATTGTTTGTTGTTCACGATTCAATAGACGTCTTATTCTGTGGTATTCATTATTTTCAATCAGGAAAGGATATTTTGTAACTTGAAAACCAAGGTTGATACATTTTTTACTTTCAGCCGCTAGAGGACAAGGCAAATCCGCATGTAAGTCATAGGACTCGGAAGGAGTTCTGGTTGTTTTTGGGTTTCTGAATGCCTCATCATGATTGCCAGGGTTTTCTAGGTCATTAAGTGCAACTTCTAGATCGCCCCATGCTGGATTAACATTTTAGGTAAATCTAGTTTCATTGATATGCACTATAGTCTCAAAGACAACATATGCAGCCTCCCATGTAGAGAAGTTATGTATTAATGTCTCTTCATTTTCATGGAATGGAACGTACAACAATAGTTTTTCTCTACAATAGTTTTCATAGTCACAATGTTTATTGTATTTGACAAACCGTATAACAGAGGTTTTTTTTCTTTTTGATATGGATGTACCATTTTTTTTGTAATGCGATACGAATTCTGCTAAGCAGATATGCCTAATAGGAGATGGGTGTTGGATGTAATAATCAATAATAGAGCGACATATGACGTCCTCTGAATTGTCAGGTTCTTGTTGCAACAAAACCGGTGGTTTAAGCATAAATGTGCATTTTTCAAGTGGAGATGTGTTTATGAAGACACATTTTCTTGAAATACAAGTGAGGGGCAAAGAAAGGGCAATGTGAACTGCTTATTGAGCAGACATTTGTTGAAGATTAAGCAATGTATTTACAAGGGTGCGTATCATTTGTATGGCATCAATATGAATTATTTCATGTTCTTTGTGTATTCTTCTGAATGCAAATGTCATAGATTTGTTAATCTTCGTCATATACGAGGTGCAATACGATGCTGCAGCATATGCATTCAGCACGTACTGTGCATCTGTATTTGATTTCCACATAACTGGCATGTCTTTGGAGAAACTGTTGTTCCAAATATGGGAGATTTTTTGTTTAAGAAAAAGTGTTGGTTGCCTAAGCGTTATTTGTATGGCTTGGATGTACTCATCTTCTGATAGATTTACCTGTGTCAATAAGGCATCAAAGCTCATCATTTCGCCAAATCCTCCTTGTTCTAGAAATGCGAACAAGGATTTAGATTTCTCAACAACAACATTGTCCTCTAAACTAATTGTCTCTATGATTCTTGTAGCTCTCATTGGCGAAACGAAAAATTTGTATCTGCAATGCGAGCTTTTTCATTTTCTACAACTTCTTGTATGGTAATGTCTATGGACTTTTGCAAGGTCCGGATCCAAATGATCTATATTGCATGTTATGTATTTATCCACAAATTGTTTGATCTCTGAATTGTTATCAGCTCCATAGACCGGTGCACCCTCTATCCACAATAGTGCGTGGTCATGCTCATTTCCCCTATTCTGGAATTCAGTCACAAAAAAGTAGTCCAATATTTTTCCGAAAAACATTTCATCATGGCATATCAATTGTCTCAAAGCATTTATTCTATGTCTATAGTATCGAGTACATGTCACCGGGTCTTTTCTTATGAGGTGGTCAATGTCGTTATTTTCCAGTGTATCGATTTTTTTTTTACGTTTCCTGTTACTATGTAGGTTAGAAATGACAACCACCAATGGATCCCAACAATGCTCTGCACTTGTAAATGTGATGAAAAATGTTGGCGGCCCCAATTGCCGGATCATTGCAAAAAAAAAAAAAAATTGTTGCAAATAGTCAGGAGAGGTGCGGTTGTTCTCGAAATCTATGTATCCAATATCAGATTTCAGAATTTTTTCTAGGTTTACTTTGTACTTCACATCCTTGGCCAACAAATTTCTTCCTTGTAACTGGCCTTTTCTTATTCGGACCCACATACAGGACAAAACTTGCTCTATTATTATGCGAATTGTTTTGAAAAACAAATTTGTTATGTGACAATAGAAGTATCCGCTTGAATGTAGTAGCTCCCATCGTACTATTTTATGATAACTGGATCGTTCTGCAATATCAATGCCACGTGGATCTTCGTAGAAGAGTTTTGGAAAGTTCATTTCCTCAGCGAATTTGTCCTTGAATATTCCAAGTGGACGCTGCCCCTCACCCGGTGCGATTTCGACAATTTTTTCTTGCAATTCACAGATGCACTATGAATCAGTGAATCCATGGACCAATGTTTCAGCAGGTGTTTCATTCTCTGATTCATCACTTGTATCAGAATCACTAGGATTTTTGAGAGTCTCTGCAGAGTTTCCATGTTCTCCTGTGAGAACATTGTTCCAGTTGGCATTTGTACAAATGTTCTCTGCTTTGTACAGGGCTCTGGAACATAATTCCTTTAATGCTTTCATAACAAAATGCACACGCATTTTTCCTATTTGATATGCATTTTTGTATTGCAAACATCTTTTCAGAGCCACAACGATTGTAATTGGATTGTTAATGAACCGTGGCAACGCTTTTTGCATAACATCTAGCTGAACAGGCACATTAATAATTGATCTTATTAAGCCCATCTGGGGTCGCTTATAGCCCCAAGGTCTGATTTGAGAAAATGAAATTCGCAAAGAGACAAGTCTCTCCTCAAGTTCCGTAAGTGCACTTACATATGCTAGTGGTGTATTACATCTTATTCGGTCAGGGGTTGCAAACTGTGGTAGTTTTCCATTTTCAAGCGATCGTTTGCATGGAAGACAAACTTTGTCACTGGAAAATGCTTTATCGTGGGATGTCAGCCGGAGGTATTCTTCTTGCAAATCAGGTGTGAAAGACTTACTGTTTTTTGAAAAAATCAATTGTTCACAAACTGCACATGCAATGGAAGGAGTGTCTTTCATTTGTTTCATGTAGGTTTGTCTTGCATTTTTTTTTTCGCAGGGAAGTATGGGTAGAAACAGTTTCTTGTTTGTCATGTACACCATGAACTGCCACAGTTGCATGACCATTATGGGATATGCAATCGCACATGTTTATGTGTTGTTCTGCATGAACAAATTTCTTTACATTGTCATATGTGAGTTTCTCTCTAAAAGGAAGTGTAGCAATGTATTTTTTCTCTCGCGCATGACCTTTTTCAAGTTGTGGTAACTTACTCTACGTTTCTTATCCAAGGGCGAGATGACCTGGTGGCAATTGGGATGAATTTCACTCTCACCTAGTTTCTTAGAAACTACTTTACGTTTTTTGTTCAAGGCCTCTATTTGCTTATCAGAAGTCGGAGGAATTTCACGAATATTTTTTTTCAAATTGTGATAACTTACTCTACGTTTTTTGTTTAAGCCCTCTATGGCCTCATCACAACTAAAATGAATTCTACGCAAGTTTTTTTTGTTCAAGCTCTCTCTTCCCATATCGCAACCGCGAGGACTCTCATTTTCACTAAAAATCATTCCAAGCATATGCAAATTCGATGTCGTTTGGGTGGCATGCATAGTCAACCCTGAACTACCGATATCTCCAAGCAAAGGTTCATAATGGATATGTCATGTATTTGTTTTCAATGACAAGATGTGAATTGTTCGATCGTAATTTGAATCGGTAACCCAGGAATGGACAGTGCCATCTGGCGAGGCCGACCAAACCTGGATCTTCACCCTAAATACCATAGACAACCATTGCAAACAGAATCTGCAACCCTCCATATTCTCTTCTTCATATGGAAGCACCATGTTCACAAGGTATTCCTGCCAACTTCCAACTGCCGGCATATTTTCCACGAGATATGGGCAAAGGTGTTGATGCAAGCACCTAAAAGCTTGTTCGTTGCCGCCTATAATCGCATTGCAGAAGGACTATACAGTGTAAATATGCAGCGACTGAACATCGAACTCGGATGCTACCAAACAACAAATTGCATTAAATAGACTATCTCCACAGCTAGACACAACATTTGTTGTCAGCTGTAAACCATAGCAATCTATGCCATCCAAAATATGATTCCATTTCGATTGAAGGTCTTTGCAAATAACGGACAAGTAGATACGAGGACCTTCTCTATTGCATATGGACATTTTTCTATACAACAATGGTTCATAATGGCCACTGAGGGCATCGACATCATGGAACAAGATGCAATATGGATTGTCAGATGCAGTTTTGTTGAATAGTAGATATCTTTTTTTTCTTGTCAATGACCATATGCCAATTGATATATTCAGCCAGTTAGACAGCCACCATATACAAAATGTATCTCCCCAAAGTCCCCTCTGATGTGCAGGCAGAACTGGAGATGCAGACAATCGAAACTTTGAAAAATACGTAGCCACATCATGTATTCCATGCAACTGCCGAAGAAAATCAGATTCCAATTCGTATTCATAGGACCGCAAAGCATCAACATCACCATTTTTAAAACAAGCCAAGAAATAATCTATCAATCCATTGCGCAGCTCGGTCGACGAATATCGGAAATGCAATAGAACCTGGAATGTATCGAAAAGGAAATCCCCAACAGTATATGAGAATGCATACAATCTAAAAAGGCCATTCCTATGAAAAACCACGTTAATGTTGTCATGTACAATGGACTGTGTATCTTTTTCATACGACTCAACATCTATTACCTCTTTCATCTCTTCAGCTGTCATTTTGAAGTTGTTTGCTAGATACTTTCAGTTTCTATCAAAATAGAGAAAAACACAGGCAAAAACATAAAAACTAGCAAAATAAAAAAGAAAAGCAAAATAGCGCACCAATCCCCGTATGTATCTTTAAACCTTCTTCGTCTCAACTTGAATCCCCCCTAGTTCCCATAGCAGATGAGAAGAAAACAAACTGACACTGGCAACTGAGCAAAATAGAAGAAAGACCGCAAAAAAATAAAACCATAACTTAACTCAGTAGAAAGAAAATAGGAAGATGCACTTTTCCGACCCACAGAGTAGAAGCATACACTGCATCTACACCCCTCCCGACAATTCCCCCTTCTGATAGCTCCCAACTATTTTTGTAAAGCCCTTTGCATTGCAATTTTCGGAAAACTATGGACGTGACATCCACCATATGAAGACGCATTGTTTCTAGGAACATAAGCTAAGAGCACAGACAAAAACGGTCTGCAACAGAATATTGAAAATCGGCAAGAATATGAAAACTTACCCGTCAACAAAGGACGAGAAGACCTCAACGCCCAAAAAAATGCAAACCGCAACAACAAGTCCAACAACTTGCAAAGTTGAAGAACAACAAACCAGTGAACAACCACGAAGAGCTCGAACTGCAAGTGCAGGACCTCAAGTTTGCAAAGTTGAATGAAACAAGAACCATAACCATGGAACGAAGCAGCGAACAAGGATGGAGCACAAGAGCAGGGATGTCGGCCATGAACAATGTTGTATTGCAAGGCCTTTGTACAATAAACATTTAAGATTGGCAGAGTTGCTAGGTAAACAGTTAAGACAACAAGGACCATCGAAGGGCATAGGCTTGTGCAAGCATTTAAGAAAAGATGCGGCGTGGCAGGACTGTTCTCTCGAAGCATGCAACAATAAAGCAAAAATCAGACATAGCAATATCGTGGAGAATGTATTCCACCTAGCAGAAAATGCTAAGGGAAACATTCAAACTAATGCTAGCATTAATCCAAGTTCGACGAATGCATAACAAAATTTATGATTCAAAAAGACCATATACTACCAAATACTTTGGTAATGCAAACATATTTTACATTGGGAATAGCGAAGGCGGCAATAAGACCTCCAATCC
>ML863425.1:0-11654 GCA_009831015.1 Picea engelmannii
TGAGAGCGGATTGCTCAAGATCTGTTTACAATTAGAATGTACACCCTTTATTAACTATTTCACTTATGTTTGGTGTATCAAACTTCAAAACATTTCAAACAATTCATCATGTGCCAAAATGCGGTTGCATTTATCCCAGGCTCGCTTGTTGTTGGTGATGCTCCTACATCATACTCCCTCGCTTGAAAATTTTCATGGGCTCCCTTCCATGAGCTCTCACGCGGTCTACCCATGCTTTTGAATATCTGCTTCATTCTCCCATTTGGCATCTTCAACTGGATGTCCCTTCCACTTGATCAAGTATTCAAAATATTATTTTCTCCTGGTTCTCTTACTGAATCTCTTGGCCAGTATTCTCTCCATCTGTGGCTTTCAGCTACAGGCATTTGTTTAGTCCACAAAACTTCTGGTTGTTCACTGTCTTCTCCCGCTTCTTCATCCTTATAAGGGTACAAATCTGAGACATTGAATATTGGTGAAATTCCAATGTCGTCCGGTAATTCAATCTCATATGTATTTGTCCCAAATTTCCTTATGATCTTGCACGATCTAATTTTCTTCATTTTCAGTTTATTATATGTCCCCCTTGGGAACCTTTCCTTTCTCAACTGTGCAAGGATCAAATCACCAACTTCGAATTGAATTTCTCTCCTATGTTGATCTGCTCTTCGCTTATACTCTTGGCTTGAGTTCTGCAATCGCTCCTTCACTTGGCTACGAAGTTCCCTCATTACCTCAGCAAAATATTCTGCACTAGCGCTTCTAGTTTCATCCTGTTATCAATCTTTCAGTTCAAAAACTCCTCTTGGTTGCATTCCATAAAAAACCTGAAATGGACTCTTCCTTGTGGTATAATGTTGTCCCACTGGCTGTGATGTTCAATCACTAAACTCTGTAGCAAGTGTCCCAAACTTCTGTTCACAACTTCTGTCTGTCCATCCATTTGTGGATGATAAGCTGAACTAAATGACAAGTTTGTTCCCAGATTTTTCCATAAGGTTATCCAAAAGTGTCCCACAAACTTGGTATCTCGATCCGAAACTATGCTCCTTGGTAAGCCATGAAGTCCAACAACTTCTTTGAAAAACAAATTCACAATGTGAGTTTTGTCACTGGTTTTCTGACACGATATGAAGTGTGCCATCTTAGAAAATCTATCCACCACTATAAAGATCGAGTCGAACCCTCTTTGTGTTCTCCGCAACCCCAATTTTAAGTCCATGCTTACTGCATCCCATGGCCTCTTAGGTATGGGTAACAGTTGATATAAGCTTGCATTCTGCCTCTTTCCTTTTGAATGCTGACAAATTCTACATCTATCCACAAATATTTTGACATCTGCTCTCATTCCTAGCCAAAAATATGACTCATTTAACCTTTAGAACGTCTTATCATGACCAAAATTCCCAGCCAATCCTCCACTGTGTTTCTCCTTCAACAAATTCTCCCTCATGGAGCATTTTGGAATACAAAGTTGATTACCCTTAAAAAATAATCCTTCCTGGATCATGTATTATGTCCATTGACTTTTGTCCCTGAGAATTGGATTCTCAACTACTTCATACACCTCCTTAAAATCTGGATCATTTGTGTACATTTCCTTGAGGTTATCAAAACCCAAAGTTTTGACTCTGAACTCCTACAATAGCAAACACTTCCTGCTCAAAGCATCAACAACTTTGTTAGCAGTTCCAGAAATATGCTTAGTTACAAAATTAAAGTTCTACATGTAGTCGACCCATTTAACATGTCTTTGATTCAACTTCTCCTATTGAGTCACAAGTTGCAAAGCATGATTGTCACTATATAAGACAAACTCCCTAGGAATTAAGTAGTGTCTCCATTTCTTGAATGCCTGGATAATTTCATAGAAATCTTTATCATATGTATAGTACTTCATTTTGGCTTGATTCAGCTTCTCGCTGAAGTATGCGATCGGCCTGTCTTCTTGACTCAAGACTGCCACTATTACAAATCCACTTGCATCACATTTTACCTGAAATTTCCTCTTGAAATCAGGAAACACCAAAATTGGTTGTTTTGTAATCTTCTTCTTCAACAAATTGAAGATTTTCTCTGCTTCTTCCGTCCAGTGAAAATATTTATGTCTTTTCTTCACTGTGTCCATCATTGGTGTGCTAATTCCATTGAAATTCCTAATGAACTTCCTGTAGAAACTAGCCAATCCATGAAAGCTTTGAACCTCAAATATACTCTTCGGTGATGGCCATTTCTTAATCACCTCCACTTTATCTAGATCCATCTTCAACTTATCTGCAAAAATAACAAACCCCAAATAAATGAACTCGGTCTTCATGAATGAGGATTTCTTCATATTTATCAGTAGCTTCTATTGTTGTAACCTCTTCATCATTGTAGTCAAATGTTTCAGATGCTCTGATTTTGTTTTACTGAAAATCAGTATGTCATCAAGATACACAATGACAAATTTTTCGATGAAATCCTTCAGGACTTCATTCATCAATCTCATGAAGGTACTTGGGGCGTTTGTTAAGAAAAACGGTATAACAAGCCATTCATACAACCCTTCATTAGTCTTGAAGGCTGTCTTCCATTCGTCTCCTTATCTCATACGAATTTGATGATATCCACTTTTCAAATCAATCTTCGAAAAAAAAAAATCCCCACTCAAACAATCCATCAAATCATCCATTATTGGTAATGGAAATCTATACCTGATGGTTATCTTATTAATGGCTCTTGAGTCTATACACATCCTGTAGCCTCCATATTTCTTTGGACTTAGCACCGTCGAAACAACACATGGACTCAAGCTCTCTCTAACCAATCCTTTGTCCATCAAATCCTGAACTTGTCTCTTGACCTCTTCATTCTCCTACGGCGTTAGTCTGTACGTTGCTTTGTTTGGTAAACTAGCTCCTGGTATGAGATCAATGTGATGACTTATACCTCTGATCGGTGGTAACGAACGAGGTAGTTAGTCCACTACTATGTTAGAAAATTCTTCGAGTAACTTCTGGATCTCCTCTAGTAGATCATCCACTCTTGTGTTGGTCAAAATAATTCTAGGTTTCCTGACTACAACGAATTGTGGATCTTCATTCTTCTTAACCTCCTTAAGAAGTTCCTTCCCACTCATGAGAAGTACAGTGTTGCTTACTTCAGGTTTCACCTCTTTGTCCTTAATAGGCAACAACATGTGAGTTCTCCCATTCTTCTCTTAGGTGTATGTCTTCTTTCTCCCATCATGAACCACATTTCTGTCATATTGCCACGGTCTACCCAGCGATAGATGACAAACATCCATGGGAATGACATCACAAAATATTTTATTGTTATATCCTTCTATTTTTAATTCAACTAAACATTGTTTAGTGACATTTACATGATGTCCTTTTTGTAGCCATGAAACTCTGTATGGACTGGGATGTTCAATAGTCTCCAACTCCATCTTTTCTACCATCTCTATAGAAACGAGATTGTCTGTGCTACCACTGTCCACGATGACCTTGCATACCCTGTTTTTGGTCTTGCAAGCAGTCTGGAAAATACTGTTCCTTTGCACTGGATTCTCTGCCTCCTTTTCTGGCATTAAGAGAACCTTCCTCATCACCAGTGATCTCCCGCCTTCAACATCCTCTGCCTCAACATTCTGCCTTTGTGCTTTGGCAATGTGAGTGTCACCACCTTCTTTCTTCTTATCTGGACATTCATAAGATTTGTGTCCATTATTTCCACATGTGAAGAATTTTATCACTCCACCTATGCCTCTTCCTCTTCCTCTAGCACGAGGAAAAGTGTTGCTATCAGCATACTATCCTCTCTGTGAGCTTCCACCTCTCTCAGTTTGAGGTAGAGGTTTCTTCCATTCTTCCTTAGTCTTCTGATTCCAATATTGGACAATTGTTTTGCCTCTTTGCTGACTTCTACCTTGGCCTCTTTGAATTTTCTTTCATCTCAGCTTCTCTTAATCTTTCAGATCCATTTGATAAGCATCTTCAACGGTCCGAATGATCATCATGCTCATCTATTCCTGAATGTCATATCTCAGACCATTCACATACCTGGAAACCCTTTCATAATCACTTTCACGATGACCTTCCCTGATGTTTAGCTTGTAGAACTCTTCAGTGTACTCCGTCACTGACATCATCTTCTATCTCAAATTCTACGTCCTTCGAAACAGAGTAATTTGGTAATCCTTGGGTATGAATTTCACCTTCATCTTCACGACCATTCTATCCCAACTCCTAATTTTCTACTTTCCTTTGTAGCATCTGTCAACTTGTAGTTCATCCCACCACAATGTTGCATGTCCTTTAAGTCTTGTGACAACATGTTTGACCTTTTTGTCTTCCTCAACATCTTCATAGTCAAAATACGTGTCTAGAGATCTAATCTATTCTAGAATCTCTTCAACATGCAGGTTTCCTTCATCTATTGGAATGTCCATTTTTTCCCTAGCACTCATCCTTGCAACAATCCTAATCAGGCGTTCATTTGCTACATATTCTACTACATCTTCTTCTCCTTCATGTCCAGCCTCATCTTCACTTTCAGATTCACTGAGATCCCCAGCACTGACTACACGCCTCTATTCTATTTCCATGGCATCCATCTTAGCATGTAAGTTACGCATATCTCTTTCCCCTGGTGGATCAGGTAATTGCCTGCCCCGTCTTCTTGGAATTTCTCTTTCCTCTAGTGGATCGGGTGTTTGTATGTCTCTTCTTCTCGGCGGCATGAATGTAAAATGTTTTGTTCTCTTGCTACCACAATTGATGTGTACCAGAGCACTCTTCTTCTCCTTCTTGCTTTCCCTGTCTGAAGTATACAAACAGATTCAAGCTCTGATACCACACTGACGCAGGACTCTATCAACCCTCGGGTCGATGTCCACTCACAGGATCATTCTTTATCTCCTTTGAGGAAGATCGACTCTTTCGATTCCCTGCTGGAATCACAAATTATCGGTCCAGAGGTCCTTCGAGAAGCTCCCCTGTGCGAGCATCACTAGGCATGAGCTCCACCTCCTCCAAGCAACCACCGCACTATAACCAAGGCCCAATTCCAAAGGTGCTTGTCACAATTGGAAATCTCGCAAGTTCACGAGTCAAAACTCTCGACTCCCCCTTTCTAAATTCACAATTCCGGAAATGCCGATACAGGTATAGCTCCTTCCCTTGTCAGCACCCTCTCCGCATGACCACCAACTAGGCTTAACACTAGCGCCTCTCGCTACTCGCCCTTTGTGAGTTTCAATGTCGAGCTCCCATGGTATTATCTCATGAGTCATCAAGACGCAAGAAGTCAATAGAATGCCAACTCCTTCCACTAGGCAACACGTGTCTTCCTGTCTGTCATGAGGGCCCACCTTGTGGTTTTTCCACGTGTCCCTCGTGTCCAACTTCATCACTTCGTGACTTTGAAATCCCAAAACGTTGCCTCCTTTGTATCTTGACACCCGAAGTGTCAATATCCCAAACTCCTCGATACTTCTTATCACAACTCGCGACTTCAGGACTTTCAGGAGAAAAGTCTCAACCCGCTATCCTCCGAATTTCCAAGGTGTTGAATTCCAATGCATTATAAATGAGGGTCCCACAACAAAACTTCTCGCCCTGAAGGGACTTCGCTTTTCATGATCTCACGAGTCTTGGTGTAAGGTTTTTGACCCTTCAACTCGCGAATTCGTGAAATGAGAGTTCGTGAGTGATCCAACGACCCTTACTAGCTTGGATCCTACGACTCTATTTCCCTTGAACTTAAAATTGAAAATAGGCTCATCGTAACTCCCTTACTTCTCTGCACAATCTGACAACTCTCAGAACTTTGCGAATTCCCCTCAGAGAATTTTGACTGTCCAATGCCTCCTTGACAACTCCTGTGAAATGAACAAGGTATTCCTTCACAAATCTTGTCCACCTGCAAAACAACTTCGCTATGCCTCCTTTCAACACTTCAAGGCACTATCCCTCTTGAGCTTCTCTTCAACAACTTCGAAGACCCTATCCCTCCTGAGCTTGATTGAAAAATCCTCAAGTACTCTGGGGATACCTTCTGCACGCACTCCTTGTGGCACTTCTTCAAATACTCCTAAGTATTTGAATTGGTTGAATCTGTGCAACTCCTTGCGACAACAGTGTTTCAACCAATCCACCTTAGATATAAGTTCTAAGGTATTTATCATCCTGCGCACACCTTGCACGGCTCCTTTGCTTAACTTGCACTTCTTTGAGAATGAGAATAATTGTATCTCTCCCGAGCTTTCAGAGATTTGGACTCTGAACCCATCAATGCACTCCTTGAGGACACTCCACTGCACTCCTTGTAAGAACTCTTGCTCAGATAGAGAAATAATTGAAACTCATTCCTTACTCTCCCTCTCTCAGATTTCATAGATTTAACAAGAAATCATACATACACAACATCACATAAAATGTACAATAGCAAGAGTAAAACAACTATAAGCATGGCATTGAGCATATGCACACAAAAGACGTTATATTACCATGAGTCTGGAATCAAAGATTCATATATTAAATTCAAACTTTCGTACATGGATTCTTCTATGCAGCTCTCTGCTACTCTTCTATGCTCTATGATCTTCTTCCATTATTGTTACAATGATACGAGGGAGGCTATCTATAGTAGTTTTCCCTCCAGCTCCTAAAACTGTCTAATCTAGAAATTTGAATCTACCTACTTACATTAACTACAAATAAATGCCTCTATCTACTACAGATGAGAGAGGATCGCTCAAGATCTATTTACAATTTGAAAGTACACCCTTTCTTAACTATTTCACTTATGTTTGGTGTATCAAACTTCAAAACATTTCAAAAAATTCATCATGTGCCAAAATGTGTTTGCGTTTGTCCCACACTCGCTTGTTGTTGGCGATTCTCCTACATTACAGAACACAAGGTTATACCAGGCATTACCCATACCAGAGAGGCCGTGGGATGCTGTAAGCATAGATTTTATATTGGGGCGGCTACTAAGAATGCAAAGAGGATTTGATTCAATCTTTGTGTTGGTAGACATATTTTCAAAGATGGCACATTTTATACCATGTCAGAAATCCAGTGACGCAACTCATATTGCGAACCTATTTTTCAAGGAATTTGTCAAACTTCATGGCTTACCAAGAAGTATAGTTTCAGATCGAGACACCAAGTTTGTGGGACATTTCTGGAGGACTTTATGGAAGAAGATGAGGACAAATTTTTCATTTAGCTCAGCTTATCATCCTCAAACAGATGGGAAAACAGAAGTTGTGAACAGGATATTGGGAGATTTATTGAGGATCCTAGTGACTAAACACCATAGTCAATGGGATCACATTCTGCCACAGGCAGAATTTTCTTACAATGATTCGGTCAACAAAAGCACAAGGAAGAGTCCATTCCAAATTGTATATGGAATGCAACCAAGGGTATTTTTTGAATTGAAAGATTCAGAACATAATGAAACTAGAAGTGCTAGTGCAGAGGCAATGAAGGAACTTCATAGACAAGTGAGGGAATGTTTGAAAAATTCAAATCAAGAGTACAAGCACAGAGCAGATCAACACATGCGAGAACTTCATTTTCAAGTTGGTCATTTGATTCTTGCACATATGAGGAAAGAAAGGTTCCCAAGGGGAACATATAACAAAATGAAAATGAAGAAGATTGGACCATGCAAGATCGTAATGAAATTTGGGGCAAATGCATATGAGATTGAATTACCCGATGGGATTAGAATTTCACCAATATTCAACATCTCAGATTTGTACCCTTACAGAGTTGAAGAATTAGGAGTACACAGTGAACAAACATAGGTTCAGTGGACTAAATAAATGCCTGTAGCTGAAAAGCCACAGATGGAATGCATACTTGACAAGAGAATCAACAAGAGGACCAGGAGAAAAGAGTATTTTGAATACTTGGTCAAATAGAAGGGACATCAAGTTGAAGATGCCAATTGGGAGAATGAAGCAAAAATTCAGAAGCATGGAAAGATCGTGCAAGAACTCGTGAATAGGATTTCATGAAAATTTTCAAGCAAGGGAGTATGATGCAGGAGCATCGCAAGCCACTAGCCAAGCGAGCATGAAGGCAAAAGACAAATGGAAAGTGCAACATACATTTTACATGTTTTGGAAATGTTTTTGAAGCATTAATGTAATGGTTAAAAGAAAGTGTACTTGTGTATTATAAACATATCATGACCGATTCTCTCTCATCTATAGGAGGTAGAGGGATTTATGCATAGTTAATGAAAGTAGGTGGATTCAAATTCCATATTAGATAGTTTTAGGAAGAGGAGGGAAAATGAATATAGACACCCTCATCTTTGTATCATTGTATCAATCAGAAGGAGATCAATTAAGAACATTAGCATAGAGAAGAGGAGAGTTGTAGTAGAGAGTTGTAGAGAAGAACCCATATACATAAGTTCTGAGTTAATATATGAAGCTTTGATTCAGATTCATGGTGTTATGATGATTTATGTGTATACATGCTGAATGGTTTGATTATAGTTTCTTACTCTCTCTATCATGCATTTCTTATTATTCTATGTGTGAATGGATGTTTTCATGTTCAATGTTTAAGTTCTGAGAGAGACAAAAGAATGAGTTTCAATTGTTTCTCTTCCTGAGTGAGAGTTCCTGCAAGAAGTACAGTGAAACATCCGCAAGGAGTGCATTGACAAAGGTTTAGAGTTTATTTCTGAAAGCTCAGGAGGGATACCGTTGTTCTCATTTCAACAGAAGTGCAAAGTGGAGCATAGGAGCCATGCAAGGAGTGCGCAGGCATTGGAAGTCTTAGGAATTATCAACAAAAGGGGAGTTGAAGGACTGATGTTGCAGAAGAGTCACAGAAAATCGAGAGATTTAAATACTTAGAAATATTTGAAGGATTTTCGGAAGGAGTGCATGCAGGAGACTTTTGGAGACTCGGAGTTACAACAAATCTCAGGAGGTGTAGCATTTTCAAAGTGTTTGAAGAAAATTCAGGAAGGTTTATCCCTTCGAAGTATTCAAGAGAAGATAAGGAGCAAACCTTAGTGCAGAAGGCTAAGTTCCTTAGAGGCTTTAGAGGGAAGAAATTGAACGATCAGAATTCTTCGAGGAGAACTCATGAAACAATGAGGACCGTAGGATCTATAGAAGCTACAAGGTGGATAAGGGCAGATGAACCCACCACTTTGGTACCCATAATCAACGTGGGCCATTGATATTGATATGTTGAAGCTGTTAGATCATTTGGATTCAAAGTTCGTAAGTCCGAAGTGTTGGATGAAACCTCGAGTTGATCAAATCCCCGAAATGAAAAAAGATTTTCATGTATAAAGGAAGATTGACGAGGTCATAATTTCATAACTTTGGAATTCGAGATTCGGTGGTCCTGAGGACGTATGGTCAGGACACAATAGGGAGAAAACCTGAAATCCAAAGTCGCGGCAGGATATTCCCGTTGATAAGGAGTAGAGCACTCTACATCAGAAGCTTAGAAATCACGAAACGTGAAATACCTTTGGAGTAGCATTTCAGCATTTCGTTATTTCGGGATTTGGGATCCTGAGGAGACAGTGATTCGGAATCAAGATTTTTGAACTCTCGGTTCGTGAAATCACATGGAAAAGAAAAATCATTTCGACATTTCGAAATTCAAAATACTGGAAGTCCTGAGGACAAGGAGCTCGGGCCCTTGCATTTAGAATTTTGAAGTTGTGAGATTCGAGATATTGTGAAGTGGTATTTTAGAATTTTAGGGATCGGGATTTCATCATTCTCATTGACAAGAATTCTGGCTCTTCACATGACAACCCCTAAAATTGTGAAACATGAAATAGTGTGAAGTGGTGTTTTGACAATTCGGTGTTTTAGGGTTTGGGAACCCGAGAGGACAGTGTTCTGGAATCAAGAGTCTTGAACTCCCGGTACCCAAAGGTCCAAAATCCCATGGGTCGTTGGATCGAAGGGAGGCTTATAATCGTTGATCCCATTGGAGATATTTTTTCGGAGTTCGAGGTTTGTGGAGGTTAGGGAGCTAGAAGCTTTACATCAGGATTCACGAAATTGTGAAGTCCGAAACCACGAAAAGAAAAAAAAGTTCTGATAGAAGCCAGTCTTTTGCTGAACATTTTGGGTTTCGACATTTCGACAGTTGTGAAGACAAGAGGTCGGGATTCCTTGTTCCAGAACTCCCAAAGTTGCAAAACACGATACAGCTATGTAGGAGGATGCTGCCAAGCATTTCGGGAAAATCGACATTTTGGGTTTTGGAAGGTGGAAAGGTCGAGAACCTCGACAACGGGAGCACGAAATCGCAAAACCCAAAATCCCAAAAGGTAAGAAAAGGAAAGTATCGATAAGGAAAAAGGGCACGATCATTGTTATTATGGTTAGGGGAGTTGAGTGATGCTTTGCATTGGTTCACACGGGGCATACTCATAAGGACCTATGGAAAAACATTGTTGTTGTGTGTGTGTAGGATTCCTTGTGGAGGAACCTAAGAGTCAATCAGACTCAGGAGGGAAGATTTAGAATGATCCTATACGGACCTTGATTATGAGGATTGGGGGTCTGCGCCAAAATCTTCCATATTTGACCTTCATGAAGTTATCCCATATTGCTTGGGATTTGTATTGTACCCTTGAATATGTTATGCACATCCTTTTTAATGGTTTGGGCTTCAAGCCATCCTTTGGCCCCATTCAAATCATCTTGGAAAAACTTTCGACCCACTTTGCCTCATTTGTTGCAACACCCAAAAGGCTCCTTTCCATTACATCCAAGGAACATGGGAATTTAAGACAATCCTATAGACCACAACATTCAGTTCAAGACGAGGATCTCAATGTAGATATTCCACATTATTAGCTTGGAAGGAAACACATCACATGAAATACATCCAATGCTTATATCGACCTCCTCACCTTTCCAAGAACATAAATCAATGTTGTATATACATACCTCCATTTCAAGACATTATGTTGCACTAGATGGATTGGAAATATTCATTTGATAGAGCTGACTTATCACTTTCTCTCATGGAAACTACCTTACTACATCCTTGTTGAATTCTCTAATTCTCGGATCTGATAGTTATTGTTTTATAATTTCAATGAAAATTTTCATTTCATGCCACATTTATCATAGAATAAATATACACTGAGAATATCAACTATTAGAATGCAACAAAAATAACATGGTCTATAAATATTAACCATGCAAAGTAGACACAAGAACACAAAAAATTATCCTAGGAAAACCAACCTTGGAAGAAAACCCAACAACATTTCTTATAGAAGAATCAATTCAAGAGTTTACAATGTTATCACCATCAAAATAGACCAAGAGATATCAAAGATTCACCTCCCCATCCTAGTGCAACTCCCAAGAGGTAGCGCACAAGATAGAATACCAAGAACTTCAAGTTAAAACCCATTATACCCAAACTTAAAAAAAGGATTATTTAATTTGTGAATCTTTCATTTGTGATGAAATTTTATTTTATTTCTCACTTTTCCATTTTCGCTCGATGTTTCATTTCCAAATATTTGCTAATTTGTATGTGTGAATGTTTCATTTGATAATATTTGCCAATATTCCATTATTTCATATATTGTTTTTTCAATATTTCTTGCACGTACTAACATTCTTCTTGAAATTTTTCCAG
>ML863426.1:0-15756 GCA_009831015.1 Picea engelmannii
TTTGTATTTTCCAATTTAAAAAAAAAAACTAATTTCCCAAAAATTGCATGAGGAGGCTACGTTGTCTTCTCCTCCATTTTCCATAATTTATGAATTTTTTTTATAAATCTTTCTAATTATTTTTTAATATTTCTTGAAAACTATGCAAGTCAAAGTTTGACTTTGACTTTGACTTTGACCTTGTTGCTCTTGACTTAGCCCCAAAAAGTTTCCAGGTGAGATAGAATCGGAATTGGACGTAGAGCACGTCATTAGAAAGGTATCGAAGAGCCCATCGATAATATGTCATCACCAATCTGAAATAATTCCACCTCATCCCTCAATTTTGGCCTTGAACAATGGCCACCTAAAACTCTCGACTTGTTGGTGGGCCCACATGACACCCAATATTGCGAAAGGTGTCAAATCACCATACGATATCTAATAGAGGAAAATGAGGTACCGTCAGAAAGGTATCAATGATTAATTTGACGAGGTGTCCATAGATCTATGTTCTAGGGCCATTAATGGTTGTTTTATCTGTCATTAAACCTTTCCATGCGAGTTGGTTGTCCCCCTTTGCCCGAAATAATTGACCAACTTGTGACAATCTAATCGGGCCATCCGAGGTCAGAATGAGGCAAATGAGGAGCCGTTGGAAAGGTATATAAGTCTATTATAGTGTTACATTTCTTAATCTATGATATAAAACTCTTTACCAACACGTTTTAAACCCTGAATTATTGCAACCAGTTTGGTGTCTGGAATTGGTCATGAACTTGTGAAAGCTCATTCTTACCAACCGGGGGTTGAAACGATGCACACGATATATCGTTGGAAAGGTATCACACTACCGTACACCATGTTTGATTTTTATTTTCCTTTTGAAACAAGAATATAAACAAAATCATACCAGTAAGTCACAACTATTGTTTTTGGCCATTCGAGTGACTCTAACTTTGCATCCTCTGTATGAGGTCATACGGACTTAGAATCGGGCTCATGAAAGATTGTTGGAAAGCCTGTCCTGATCCCTAAAACATGAAAGCATTGTATTTCCCAAATTGTGACCAGATTTCATCTTATCCTTTGTGAAAGGACCCCATCCCCAACGGACCCACCTAGTGATAGGTGAAGGGGGCCAACGTTAAAATTCTTGTAAACCACGTGCTTAGCTCATGAAACTTGAACCAAAAAGTCTTGACATGAGGAAGAAATGACATGGGAGGGTCCAAAACCCCCTGAAGGTAGCCAATTGAAACTCTTTCAAGGGAAGAGGTCATATTAACTATGACCTCTGCCACTATCTTGGACTAGAACCATAGCAGCAAGGGACATATGTGGAGCAATGACTGTGTAAAACACCATGTTGAGCCCACACCAGATTTTTGGGTCAACACCTCCTCGAGTGTTTCTCATGTTCTTATTTATAATTTTATTAAATAAGTATGTCATCCAAAAATACAATGATAAACTTATCTAAGTATTCTTTGAAAATACCATTCATTAAACACATGAATACAATTGGTGCATTTGACAACCAAATGGCACTACTGTAAACTCATAATGGCCATAACTAATTCAGAAAGTAGTCTTGCTGATGTATTCTTGTTTAATTCTCACTTAGTGATATCTAGATCTGAGATCAATCGTTGAAAATATCTACATGTCCCTCAACAAGTCAAAGAGGTCATATATCCTTGGCAAAGGATAATTATTCTTTAATGTTACTTTGTTCAACTTCTTGAAGTCAATACAAAGCGTCAATGCACCATCTTTCTTCTTCACAAACAATACTCAGGCACCCCAAGGTGACACACTTGGGTGTATATACCCCTTCTTCAGAATCTCTTCAAGTTGCATCTGCAATTCCTTCAACTCTAGTGTACTGATCCTATAAGGAGTCTTGGATACGGGGGCTACTTCAAGAATACAATTTATAGAGAAATCAATATCTCTTTTCGGTGACAACCCTAGTATTTCTTTAAAGACATCCTCAAATTATTTTAGTACTGTGTAGTCTTCAACATTTGACACTTTATCCTTAGATTCCTCCTCCATGTATGGTGCAAATACTTGGCACCCTTTCCTGCATATTTTCTTCAATTGCAAGGATGAAACTTCTATGATAGTTACAACTCTTGGAATGCATTGAACTATTCTTAAATTTCCTTCCTCATCCAAGAAAGTAAATACCTTATTGTAACAGTCTAGAATGACATGATTCTATTCCAACCAATCCATACCAATGAGACAATCATAATAGCCCAAAGGTATGATATTAAAATCATCTCTTGCTCTCATCCCATTCATATCCATTGGACATGCCCTAACCATCTCATTAATTTTCCTTTTTCCTCTTGTAGTTAGTTGTACCAACCAAGGTTTTCCAGGCTTGCTTCTTGGAAATTGGAATCTTTCTACCATATTAGGATCTAGATAACTATGAGTAGCTCCTGAATCAATTAAAATAGAAATGGGTTGGTCATTAATCTTACCTTCCACTTCAATCATGTGAGACCAAAACTTATCTTTATTTTTATCCAGGGATGCGTAGATCCTTGGTACATTTCTGCCCATGTCTTCAATTGTTGTAGCTTGTTGTAAATTGTGAATAGTCCTCACTTTTTCACCTCTGTTAGGGAAATCTATGTACATGTGGTCTCCCCCACAAC
This sequence comes from Picea engelmannii, assembly GCA_009831015.1. Classification (NCBI taxonomy): domain Eukaryota; kingdom Viridiplantae; phylum Streptophyta; class Pinopsida; order Pinales; family Pinaceae; genus Picea; species Picea engelmannii. The sequence goes on from ML863426.1 coordinate 2,655, forward strand.
CCCAACATTGAATAGGTGGTTTCCTTAGTATTTTCCCATTGTCTCATGTTGAAATTCCTACTCTAACACCTAGGTACTTTGTTATCTAGTGATTTCCTTACTACAATCATATTATCATCTCACAAAGCAATAATACACTATTGAAATATTCAAATCAATATCATGCAGTGGAAGCATAAACTAGGAAACCAAATCAAGCACATATGAACGACAATATTTTTGGGTAGATACCCCTGGAAAAAACTCCAGAGGGAAATCCAATGCTGAGAATGATTTTATGGTAAAATCAAGGATCCCATAACATGGATAATGGCCCACTAAGAGAAATACAATTGCAGACTAACCTGGAAAGGTATGACCTATTGTGCGACTAGTTCTGGAACAATTTTTGAGGTATCTGCGACTTTCCATTCTGTGATAGTTGCGGATATCCATGACTATCACCACTGTGACCCATGGATGTGTATGAAAAACATGTATGGAAAGATCCATATTATCCAACACTCTCCCGTGGATTCCTTCGAATGAAACCTACCCGTGTATGCCTATGTTATCTCTTCTCCTTAACCTGTATGATCTCTAGATGAAAGTCCTTCTTCACCTATCCAAGATCTCGAACCACAGTCCTTCGTGATCCAATACTATTTGTGTCGAATCTCTCAACACAACTATTTTTTAGTGTCTTTCTCCTTCACCCTAGTATTGGTTTTATAATCATGAGTTACAATATATTTCTAATCTCACTTGAGATTTAGATTCAATGCGAAGATTGCATGCTAAGATGACATGTTAAGTACTTTTATTACTTTCCTCAAATAACTCAAGTAACTAATTACATAACTAATTAATAAAATGAATTTACTTTAATAATTCCTTTAACTAAAGTAAATTCAAGAGTAGAAGGATTTTGAGGATTTCCACATGTCTAGACACACAGACCTGTGTGGAAATACTTGTCCGATGCTACCACTAACATCAACACTCTCTCTTAGTGAGGAAGGTATTCTGCACCACTCCAAGTATATCTCTAAAGAATACAAACTTTCCTTTCTCCAAGGGCTTGGTCAGAGTATCTACAACCTACTCATCTATAGAAATAAACTGAAGCTTCACTGCTTATTTCTGGATCCTATCCTGAATGAAGTGATATTTTATCTCAATATGCTTGGACCTATCATGGAATATTGTATTCTCAAAGAGTTTGATACAACTCTGATTATCACAGTATATCACCGTAGGCTCCAACTCTTGACCAAATAATCCTGTAAAAAATTTATGAAGCCAAATGGCTTGACAACTATCCATACTCACTACCATATACTCTGCCTCTGCTGAACTGAGTGCTACAAAAGTCTTCTTCTTGTTGAACTAAGTAATCATTGTTGATACCAAGATGAAGTAACACCTCGAGGTGCTCTTTCTGTCTATTGCACTTCCTGCCCACTATAAGTTTGTATATCCCTACAACTCTACTCCATCTCCTCTAAGATATCTCAATCCATACTCCATTGTACCTCTCAAGTACCTAATCACATGATTTTCTGTGATCCAATGCACGTTCCTTGGCTCTACCATGAACTGAATCAATGTGTGTTATAGCAATATTTGCTTCACCCTCTGCAAATTTGCTCAGAAGGCATTTTTCCATTTCCCTTTGCATAATTGAAGTCCCTTTTTACAAATCCCAGAGCTAAGAACAATATTTTTCCACATATATGCACCCTAACAGCTATACAACATGTGTATACGCAGGTTGCACCACTACATCCTGCATACATCAGGTTTTGTGCCCAAAATTAAAAACAATGGTGTCGGGTTTCCATGTCACGTCACATGATCCATGATCCTTGACTTTCCATATACTAGAATCGTTCAGACTCGGCCCTTCAGTTCCACTTGAAGGCTATAAATGGGCCATATCCAAGCTATGGAAAAGAGGAGAAGATTTCAACTTTGAGACAAAAGTTACTCTGAAGAAATTATCACTTCATATTGAGTCTGCATCCCTTTTTCCTTTTAAGTCTGAACACATTGTTCAACCCCCAAGCTCTTCCCTACTTGACTGAGAACCTCATTGTCTCTCTTATATGAGCTTGCCTTTGGTGGAGGCCCAGTTGGAAGGGACTTAGTTTCTCGATTCTGAACCATGTCGACACAGAAGTTTGCAATTCATTCACTTCTATTGATTACATTTTAATAGAAATACTCTTTTCTCATCCAATGAATGTCTTGCAAATATTTGAATTGTTATTCCATGGGAATATTTTTTATGAATATTGATGGATTATGCTATTGAATGTGATAAATTTATATATTATCACCATATGCTTTCGTTTCTCGGTTTTTGAGGACAAGTTGCAGGTGTATTGTTTTGCGTCGAGTGCTCAACGGTGGACTTCATCGAACGTCTGGACAAGGTAGGCTCTATATATTGTATTGTTAGCATATTTGCTTATATAGAATATCTGAGATTAGAGTTGATTTCTGCAGTCATTTCTATCTATTGTGGTTTACCCCTATCCATAGAGATATTTTCCTCATAACAGAATTGATGACCATACTGGGGAAAGGATCTTCTTTTCAAGGTTTGGAGTATTTTTCTCCTTTGATTTCTCTCATTTATATTGAGTTTCTTGTCGTCTAACTGCTTGACAACCTCTGTTCATTTTGAGTCTGAGTTTCTTAGCCTTCTCCTTATCCTGGCAGTGTTTTAACACATATACATGGGTTTTTACCTGATAGTCACGTACATACATGTGATGTCATTCTACAAGAAGCATATATATGTGTCTTTCTCCTGAACACTCGCATACATCATCCTTTTTTTCTTGGTTGCTGAGTTTGATGTTTGCTGGGTAAGTTTTGATGGCTGCCGAGTCTTCTTGGGTCTCTGTTATGACTATTAAGTGTTTGTGGAATGATAGAAAACCCTCCTTTGGTTGAAGTTTTGGGTGGTTCTCTTCTCATCATCCTTTTCATTTGATTTTCCTTGCACCTTGGGCTAGGTGTTTGCTTCCCGATATCCTACTTGGTTTGTCTCTGTTTAGATACAGTAGAATCCTTATATCAAGTTGTTGTTCAGTCCTTGCATTTTCATTCTTTTATATTGAAAATACAAAAATATTAAGAATTTTGCATTGATGGCATTTGATATTTTAGGTCCTTATCATTTATCTTAGTACATGTATAGAAATATTGCATCTTATTTGGAAATGCAGAACTAAATTGAAAATTGCATTTTGAAAATCTTATCATTTATTGGGAATTGAAGTTAGGACTTTGTATTTTATTTCATATTCATTTATTTTACTTGTTGAGTCATAACATCATTATTTTAGTGATCGCACCTTTTTTAAGTAAGCAAGGCCACTAAAAGCAACATTGATAATTTAAAATTGACTAGAAATTATTTGATTTTCTAGGGTGCACAAACTGGCTTAGGATTTAGAGCCTTGGAATAGGATTTTGTGAGTAAACTTCTCAAAGGCTATTAAATCAACATATGTGTCTGAATAAGGGAGTGGTGAAATCCATTGTATAATTGGTGATATCAGGAGGCTCTTCTTACACTAGAGTTAAGAACGAGGTCGCATGAGGTTGGTTGAGGGGATATTCCCCCAATACCTTCTTAGCGTTAGATATATTTTTGGGGATCTGTTTGTATATTGGGATCTTGATAGTACCTTTACCTATGTGAGAGGCAGTGCTTTCGAGGTTTTGGGCTTTGTTACCCTTCCCATATGGTAGACCTGACTTACGACTTTTCGCATACGCATCGATTATATCATGGTTTCTTAGTTTCTTGACATAGGTACCACATAGGTTTCTTGTAGGGGTTATTCTGCAAGTACCCTGGGTCAGATAAGGGTCGGACAACACACAACCTTTATGGGGGATTAGCTCTTGGGGGGAATTTGACCGTCTGGTTGTTAAGCCCATGAGGGCCCTTATAACTGATTCTGATACCTATGATCTTTTGCAAGGAGTCTCAGGCCTCTCTTGGGTGAGGCATACCTACTTTAGGGAGGGAGGCCCCTTTCAGCCACTTTATCCTATTTGTGTGCATATTGGCCTTTTTTTAATTTTATTTTGGTGTGCTCTTTGATTACTATTTGGCCTTAGGATTTTGTATTGCGTCATGAGTTTTCATTGCTATGGTTGGTGGAGCACCCGTGACTCCCTCAGTTAGTGCTACCCAACCCATGGTATTTTCTCATTCCATGGGAATGAATCCTCTTGTATTTTTGAGTGGTACACCAAATCATGATACTCAACCAATACATTGGGTCTCTAATCATTTTTCTCATGGTATTCCAGACATGTCTTTGCACTTTTCATCCTTTGTCTCATCTCCTTATGTGAATCCTAGTTTTGGGTCTGGGGGCATGATGCCTCCTTATTATCCCTTTTCGTTTGGTGGGGGTCATATCCTTGAACCAACTCTTATGGTAGGAGGTTGGAATATTCCTTCCTACGAATTCAATCCTAGCTTCACTTTTCCAGGAGAAAGTGCTCAAATGGGTGGTCATTCTACTTATTACACTCTGTCCATCTATCCTTCTTCTGCTATGTCAGTTCCTACAAACTCTTTTCCCATTGCAAACCTCCATCTGTCCTCGGGTGTTTCATTTGGGGGGGCGGTTAGTTTTATAGTATGGGCAACCCCCTTCATGAAGTTCCTTCATCTAGGGGAAACATATATCCTCACATGAGTTACCCTTGTCATGTCACTTTCTCTTCACAAGCAGCTTCCTCAGTGTCGATGCCCTTACACCCCTTTATGAATCGGTATGGAGGAGGATACTATCCTTCCAGACAAGGCCATAGTGTGTACCAAAACCCTTCTAGGCCTGCAATTTTTCAAAAACAGTCTTTCTCGGAACCTTGGTATCAAATGTTGCAACCAACTTCTGCCACTAGTCCATTCATTACAAGTCATACTGACATTATATCACCAACCTCTGCTAGCCATGTTGGATATTGGTAAACAACCTCTGCAAGTCATGTTGAAGACCAGCAACCAGCTGCTGCAAGTCATGTTGGGGGAACAAGTCTAGTCACTGCAAGTCATACTGGAATAATATCACCAACCTCTACTAGTCATGTTGGAGATTGGTTAACAACCTCTGCAAATCATGTTGAATACCAGCAACCAGTCGATGCATGTCATGTTGGGGGCACAAATGTAGTCACTATTAGTCACACTGCACATACATCACCAACCTTTTATAGTCATGTTGGGGATTCATCACCAACCTCTGCTAGTCATGTTGGGGGTTCATCATCAACCTCTGCTAGTCATGTTGAAGTTTTGTCACCAACCTATTCTAGTCATGTTGGGAATTTATCACCAACCTCTGCAAGTCATGTTGGATATTTGCTACTAGCCCCTACAAGTCATGCTGGCAGAATTCCACCAACCATTTCAAGTCAGGCTGGGGGCATTCATACAATTGAGAATCCTAGACATGTAAGACATAATCCCAAGTTCCTTTCTAGACTTTGCAAAGGATACCACCTTACTCATTTGTGCCCTGCTACTACTATGGTACAAGAAGCGTGGTGCTTTCCTGGGGGCACTTTGGGTTCTGAGTCATATTTGGTTTCCCAACCTTCTTTGGTTGATAAAATGGTCATGTCAATGCAATATTCGGCTAACACCACTCTTATTTTTGGGGCTAATGCATTTCTTGACCTTGTTGTCTTGCATCATGTTCAACCAATGATCGTGTCGATGCAATATTCGACCAAAACCACTCTTGTTTTTGGGGATGATGCATCTCTTGACCTTGTTGTCTCGCATCCTATGCAACCAATGGTTGAAGAAGTGGTCATGCCGATGCAATCTTCGGCTGATCCCACTCTTCTATTGGAGAGTGACAAGTCTAAGGAAGTGACATTTCTGATGCAATCTTCGGTCAATCCCACTCTTCTTCTGGAGGGTGATGTGTCCTTCAACCATGTTATTATCATTTCTAGTCTTGTACCTTCTGAAGAAGGGAGCATTCTACTCTCTCCAAGTGTGCTCCTTCTGTAATATCCCTAGGCTGAACCCAATTGTAATGTGAAGGAAAATGTACTTAAGCTGGTGAGCTGTTTGATATCATTTTTGTATGCACCTTTCATGACATGGCGCGTGCATGTACTGCACAGTAAAATGAGGAAGTGTGCACATTTTAGGATACTGCGCACAACAACTTTAGTGCACATGATTTTGAGGCCAGGGAGCCTTTGGGTATATGATGTGTTTTATAGGCTGGTGAGCCAATTATTATAATCTAGGATGATTATGATTTGAATTAGGCCAGAGATCTTAGATGTTAAAGGCCAGTGCACCTATTTTTGTTTATGTCTCATCATTAATATAAAATACATCATTGCGTGCAGACCTACCATGATAAAAGAGTATGGAGGACTAAACTCCACTAATTAGGGAAAGGGTGGGGAAAAAAGTTAAGGAAAAGGGACTAAGTTAGGGAGCTTAAGCCAAAAATTAATATTATATTAATATTTCTTAAAGTATAAAGTATGGATAATTATTTTATCCTAAGTTCTAAAGATGGGGACAAGTGGACCAAAGTAGCTCCCAACATTAAAAGTGTCAAGTGGGGTACATGCATACATATTGTTTGCACTTAGTTCATTTCTCATCGTTCTTTCCATTCATTCCTTCCATCATTCAGTCATCCATTCAGCCATATCAGGACCATTCACTCACACAGTCATCTATCCTCCATACTTCATGTCACTGTACCTGAACTTGTATCCATAGTCATACGTGTTTGTGTAGTTGGTTAGCTTGGGAGCTGGACTGAAGAAGCAAGTTGACAGGCTCGTGGGATATTGAAGAGGCGGGTTGTTAGTCCCATGAGAAATTCCTCTATGAGTGGGAAAACTGTTGGGAATTGATTCCTGAAGGTGCTAAACTGCAGCTACAGGGCTCTGAGACTTCTTGTCTGGCCTGTTGTTGAAGCTCGAAAAGGAAGTGGGGCAGCCAAAGGACTATTGAGCAAAGAAGGGGCACACTTCCTAGGGTGGGACATGCATGTGGGGAATGAGGGACTATAGGTTGTTAGTTTGAGTTGGCACCTATGACATATACTTTCCTGTTGTCTATGAGCCATTATCCTGGTTAGGAATCCCTTTACCCAGTTGGAGTTTAGTCCCAGGTCGGGGGTGACCCACTGTTGAGAGTGATGAACAGTGTGGTATAAGGCTGGGAGGTTCGTGGAAGGTCTGCACGCAGTTGGTGATATTCTTACCAAGATAAGTATCAATTGTGTGATAAAATTACATGCTACACTATTATTTACGTGTTTATTTTTATGGGTTTATCCTATGTGTTGTTATAACTGTCTGTTTATTTATGGGTATTTTCTGTATATGCTGCATGTATATGTTTTCTGTCATTTCTATATGAATCTATGTAGTTACAGATGTATTTGTTTGTTACGTTATATATATATTTTGGCAAGAGTTCTGTGTGTATATGTTTTAATTACATGCAGTTTGAAAAATTTATGTGGCATAGCTCAGTTGGATGTTGGGTATGTTATAGTATGTTCTGCAGAGAGAAAGAAAGTGTTCTCTGGAGTAGGATGCCCCAGCATGGGTGGCCGGGGATATTACAATATGGTATCAGAGCTTTAGTTTTCAACACTGAGCCTGGATGGGTCGAGCAAGTTTGAGTTGAAGCGAAATTTCACAGAGGATTTATTTTGAAGTGGCCAAATTTCGAGTCGTAGAGCATCCATGGTAAATTTAGAAACAACAACAGGGAATTGGGAAAATCCCCAATTTCTGTTGTTAAATTCATGAGAAAATGGAGACATTCGACCAAGTGGTGAGATATTATTGGTTTAATATCCATTCTAGAAAATTCAGACCTAGAATTGATCGAATTTGAAGTTACAGTGAAGCCATGACAGATGGAGCGAGATTAGTAAATAAAATTCTCAATTCATGAATTGATTTTGGGTAAATTTGTTCGAGAAATGTCAATCCGCGGCGATTTATTGTTGCAGTGGTTGAACTGGTGTTATCAAGGTGAAATTGAAGAAATTTCATAGTTGCAGAATGTCTATGGTAAATTGGGGAAAAAGTTAGGCAAAAGCCCCAATTTTTGCAATGGAATTCACGAGGAATTGATGCAAATAAAAATGAATGTGCACAGGTGGGTACACTAAAAATGCATGTTACGCAGTAAAAGTCCCGAGATATGTAAAAATTGGGAACTGCGCAGAAAAATATTGGCGTGCGGGTGCGCGCTCTAAAATTTGGTGCCGCATGAAAAAATATTGGCATGTTGGTGCGTGCACTAAATTTTGGCGTCGCACGGAAAAATGTTGGTGTGCGGGTGCACGCACTAAATTTTGGCGCTGCGTGGAAAAATGTTGGTGTGCGGGTGCGCACACTAAATTTTGGCACCACGTGGAAAAATGTTGGTGTGTGGGTGGGCACGCTAAATTTAGCCTTGCGCGGTGTGCATATGCATAATAAGGTGTGTGCGGTGTGCACACACATAATAATGTCGCATGTGGTGTGCGCAATATTGGTAGAGTGCAGAGGAGTTTGATTGGTGCACGCGTATTGTGGGTATATGTTGTCGTGTGACAGTTTAATTAATGGTGCGCGTAGAGTATTGGTGCGCGGTGAGGGCGTACTAAACTTTGGCATGGTGCAACACGTAGATTGAAATACGTGTGGAATATCAACGTGCAATACAAAAATTGCGCGCAATGGGTAATAGTGCAAGAACCAAAACTGTGCGCGGTGGATATTGGCGCACAACACAAAAGTAGTGCACACAAGTTATTGACACGATAGAGAAGTGATGTACAATGGTTATATGTGCACGAAGCATGAATTACCTTGTGGTGTTGCTATGCATGATAAATATGGGCGTATAGGTTGAAATTTGTGCGTGCGAAGTCATTTGGAGGGTGAACAACAACAAAAATCTAGTGATTTTCTGCAACGTTTTATACCGTTTGAACATCATCTTTTTGCATCACGATTTTGAGGCCCTTAAGATCGGTTTTAGCTACTCAAAAACCACGAGACAAAATTGTACCAAGGTACACTCTATCTCTATAGCCCAAATAAAAGAGCTCGGAGAGAGATTTCTAATGGTGTAAACCATTCGTTAAATGGAGCTTTTATGAGAAAGTTACAACACAATCAATGGAGGGTAAATTTTAAGACCCATCTAACTTCAAAGAGCCATAAATTTTTGCTCCAGAATCAGATTGAGGCACAGGAGTAGTCAATGGAAATATATTGAACCATAGAAGACATTACAAGAGCTCAATTAAATTTTTGGACATGCTAAAAATGTTTAATATGGAAAATAAGGTACCTGTAGCATTCCAAACCAAAAACACGAATTGGGCTAGAACTTCAGCGGGCTATAACTAGCAGCCCGAAACCCAGAAAAAGGTGAAACTTGGACAGAGTTTCCAAAATATGTATATGAAGAAACCCAATTGATCTCCTATGAAAACTGCAATGGAGTAGGTGCAAAAATTCATTATTATAGTGCAGAGTTGCGCCAAGTTGAAGTGTGAACATAAAAATTAATGGACAATTTTCAAATAACCAAAACTTTCTGCTCAAGACTCATAATTGAGCATGGGAGAAGGCGTTGGAAAGATGTTGGCCAGTAGAATATAAAAATTCACCCATAAAATTGATCTGGGAATTAAATTTTCCAGGAAATCAGAAGAAATAATTCTGATATATTAATGAACTAGAATGGTTCATACTTTTCCATAAAATTGTTGAGTCAATTAGCCTAACAAATTTTGTTGGTTGCACATTCTTGCAGAGTTAAAAAATTTTAGTTCTTAACAGGTGATAAGGTTGAATTTTAGTTAAAAAAAAGAAAAGGTACTCAGAGAAAGAGTGCTATGAAAAACATATTTCATAAGATGATCAAAATCCAAGACCCCAAAATGTCAAGGTATGAATTTGAGTGCATCCATAAAGTCTTGGGAAGCCAATACAAGAAGTCCTCTCATGTTAGTCAAGTATTCAATGGAAGCTGGGCAGAGGATTAGATCATGTAGTGAATGAATTAGTGAACACTACCAAAGAAGCCAATATACAGTTTAAGCAATACATTGGAGTCAGATCTATTATAAAAGGAATTGACTATCAGAATGATAGTAATTAGATAAAGAAAGAGGCTTAATGCATATATGGATAAAGAGTGCATCATATCCAGGGATTATTTATTCAATTATAGATTAATGCTTCCCTTATGGTTATCAGAGTGCGCGGTGGAAGAATGGTATGAAGGGCATCAATATGGCATGATAGAAGTGGATTGTGCAAGGAAGGTTGAAATCAGATTAGTCAAGATAGGGGAAAGTAATAGCCAACAAGAAAATCTAAGTACTGATATGATCAAATAAGGAAGGGATAAATCAAGTACCTCAAGAAGGAAGTTGGTGTTAACTATCCAAGGTTACTTAGAAATCATGACTGGAAATATAATTGGGACATGTAGGAGTTGGATCAGAGGAATCTAAATAACAGTGGAATGCTGAAAATTAATACTAGCATAATATATAGTTGCAAATCCATTCATGGGGTAGATATCAAGCAAATGGGAATGCAGGAAAACACTCCAAGAGGGAAATCAAGATTAATAGAGGCTTGTTGATGCATTCCAAAGGTACTGAAGATATTTCCACCATAGCATGGAGATGTCAAAGCCAAGAAAGACTTAAAAGTGAAATGAATCTCTGTAGAGAGTTAATAAAGAACCATGAAGAATAAAATGGTTCTATGCATGGTTTTGAATGCAAAAGAGATGGGCCTGAGAAGAATCCATCTCAAATGGCATAGAGCCATGAGTGACATTCCCATGGGGTGAAAGTATCACTTGAAATTATGATGGTAAAATAAAAGCAGTATTAAGTGCTTTAATTAATTTTATGCAGCTACAGAAGGAGGCATATGTGCATCCCTATAGTATGATATGAGATTGTCTATGCAAGCCAAGTTTGAGGCTAGTTGGAAAGGAGAAGAGAAAAATGCAAGAAAACTCAAATACTAAAGTATTCAGTCCAGAAAGAGCTAAAGTAGTTCAGTCCGAAAAATAAATGGATGTTGAAGATCCAAAGTCTATAAGACAGCATGATGGGAATTATAATTCATCCAAGTATGAGTTGGGATAGATGGATCCAGGAAGTAAATAAAAGTTGAAGGTTAATATCAGTTTAGTATTTGGATGGAAGAGAAAAGGCATCCAAGAGTGATTTGGCTAGATAGTGCTTAGATAAGAAATAATCATGCACAGTGGTTACAATGAAGAGCACATGAAGATTCAGGAATCCAAAAGAATTGAAGATTTCTGGGATAAACACGGAAAGGTGATACAGTGAGAAAGCATTTACTGCAATTACTATAGCAGCAAGTATTTTATGGCTTGTTGGGACAACCATAAAGTGAGAATGCTTACATGTTTGCAAGTGTTGCTGATAATGTTCCTGCATATGAAAGGAAGCAACAGAAGGCTGGAATGTTGATTATAAGACTGATAAAGAGGCATGCGAACCTCTACTGTCATCAACTAATCATGTAGTATTAAATTTGTTTAATGGAAGCCATGTAGGTAAGTATTTCTATTTTGAGAATTATGTTGCATAATTGCCAAAGGGAAATCCAGGTAAGAGTTTCCCCAAATTGAATTTTATAATACGTTGTATGGTATTGTTTAAGTGCACTGACAGGATTAAGTTACCACTATGTGTGGTAAAGGCTAGAGGCTTGTTATAGTTATCAAAGCTTTTAGCTTTTTGAATGCACACACTGACATAGCAGCAGGTCATGTTAATTTGGTTATGAGGCAATAACCAAAGAAAATAAAAGATAAGAACTTGTTATAGGAATGATGCTAAGAAAAATAGTCATGTATGAGACCAAGACATGGTTGGATATGGAAAAATATGGTTATAGAAAATTTATGTGCCACACAAATACCCAATGAGATTCCTAAATTTAAATAAAACTTGGACTGCAACCTTTTTGCTAACACTAGTAAATACCACATAATTGTATTCTTGGTGTAGTGTTCAGGTCAAAAAGGAAGGCATCCAAGTAATTGTGATGACAATGGGAAGTGTGTGGAGATGTGTCCAGACATTGGCCAGATTTCCAATTTATGGATGGTGAGATACATGACTTAGATAAAGATCATTCTGAAAATCAATGCAAAGGTGCATTGAATAAGTAGGCGTTGAGAGTTGCACTCATTTCTAGTAAGTGGCAGAGTTGCACTCATACATGATGGAATTGTATACTTAAATGCATTTTGATGAATACATTTTATGAGTGCATGTATATATGTTTTTGCATGGAAATAATTATACTGATGAATGAAATGTTGATAACTCATGAAGTTGAGAACATTTCAGGAACTGTTAAACATTACAACAGGAAGTTGCAAGTCAGGTAGTCACAGGAATAGTGACTACAGAAAATTTCATGTTCAGAAAATTGAAGAAATGAACTTATTGTTATTAATTAAGAACATGTATATGCATAGAATGATGAGTCATTCTATTTGGTTAAATTGTTTGGTAATTTTGATTGAATTGCTAGGTGCATGCAATTCTAAGATCATTGCATAAGGTGTTGTACATGTTGAATTATGATGTACATAAAATACTGACAATCTATTGGTTGTATGCAATATATAATCATTGCAAGAAAAAAGGTATTTAGCATGGTGCTTGCTGAAATCCATAAGGGAAACTACATTCTATTATTCCAACAACGATGAAAAATTATGAAATAGAATTTCATATTTTGGGAAAAGTTGAATTCCTTATGAAATTAAATTGATTTCTAAAATGGAATTTTTATAATGCTCTCTCATGATAATTGCATGCGTATGATTCAGATGAGATGATAATGATAAAAGTTGGAACTCTTGGAGCCACAGTGCTCTGAGACTTCCTGTCCGGCCTATGTTGGAACCCTCGAAGGGAAGTTGATCAACTGATGAAATGTTGGACAATGAAGGTGCATACTACCTTGGGTTGTACAGGCATGTGGGGAAGAGAGACCGTTGGTTGGAGTGTTGCTGAGGTTT
>WSFP011420797.1:0-23004 GCA_009831015.1 Picea engelmannii
TTCAATCATACAATCATGATGAGGTTAAGGAACCTCTATGAGGAGGACTAGATCACACTATGCTCCTCATCCTATGATATAACCCTCAAAATATAGCTTACTTGACTCTTCTACTACCTTATTACAATCATAATAATTTCTATTGACTTCACAACAACAACCTTAACCTTCACCAACCCTTTTTGAACTAAACCGAACCCTTTTTGAACCCAACTAAACCCTTAACCTAGACCTCCTAGGTTCTTATTTATATTATTTTCCAAGCTTATAATCATTAAAATATTTATCAAAAACCCTAACCCTATCATGTTTAGGATTTCTTGCATGTGTTCCACGTTGCTTTTCCTCTTTCATGCTTCTTTTCCTTCTTTTTCTGCATGTTTCTTTCTTTCCATCTATTGCACGCGCTCCAAAATCAGGTTTTATTTCCAAAATTAGGTCTTTCCCAAAATAGACCTTTTCTCCAAAAATAGGCTTGTGCCCAAGACAACCTTCCTTCTCAAAATAGGCATGCACCCAAAAATCCCCCAACACTGACATGTGGTTCATCCCGAGCCACTCAAATGGTGCACGCTCCTTGTACTACCTTGTCCAAACTGTGGAACTTTTATGTTAGTTCCTTTCCTTTTTCTCTCATATGTGCAACTTTGCTTGTTAGCGCCTCTACTTTCTGTGCTAATATATCCTCCTTCATTAATGATGCACTCTTTGTTTATGCTTGTTCCCTACTTGTCTTCTCTTCCTCCAACTGCGCAATCATCTATGTTGCTTATTCTTGGAGGGGTTCCAATTTAGCTTGTCTTTCTTTCTTCTATGTCTGCGATGTTTTTAACTCTGTCTACAGATTCTTCATTTCTTGAGTTCCCTTCAAGCTATTCATGATGCTCATTTTTTTCTATCGTTACTTTATCTCTTGTATGGCAACGTTGATTCTCTCCTTTTCTTGGTCCCACTGTTGGATATTTTCATCCTCTTCTAGGATAGTCCATATCTGTGTTGTTTTTTTAAACAATTGTTCCACTTCCCTTGATTCTTTCTCCATCTCAACGATCTGGAGTGAAGATTGTTTCTCTCTTTGTTCTCTAACCTTGGGAGGAGACATAGGATTGAGCCTTTCTTTGAGCTCCTCAATTTCCTTCTTATATATGTCAATTGTTTGTGATATCATGTTGATCTTCTCCTCTGCACTTCTCTCAGGTGCTTGTGCGTTGTCTGGGATGAAATCATAAACCGTTGTTAATACCTGTTCTAATTTATATGTGTGTTATTTATCCTCCTCTTTATCTGAGGTCAGTTGGTCGCATGTGATTTGTAACATTTCAACAACTCCTCTACCCACCTCTAAGTTTGTTGCATCTGTGCAGGCCCTGGATTGCACTTCTTTCATTACGTTGGCCTAGAGTTTGTATAGTGCCTTGGTGGGTATTTGTGCTATGAAAACTTCCAATTTTTCCATGTCCCCCAGGGGTTTTTGCACAGTCTCTTGATCCAATATAATCATTTGGTGCATGACTATAAATTTCTCCCTTCCTTGGACTACCAATTGGACTGTCTCCTCTCCTTCTTTCTGCGTAGGTGGTCACTATGTCTTTTCCTATTGTTGCATTGTAGCCTGTGATACTACTTGGCTCCGTAGTTGTTGTAGATTCTCATGGAATTATATGAGCTTGGTCATGATCTCCTCTCGTTGCACCCTTGGAATTTGTACCACTTCCTCCCCCCTATATTGGACCTTGTCCGCGACTAGCTATGCATCGTCCTCTGTTAGGGTCATGACTGGGTCTTTCGTGTCATACTTTCTTTTCTTGCACGCCTCTTTTTCCTGTGCTGGCTTCCTCATTGTCTATAAGGTTTATGCCCCACTTGTTGTACCCTAGACCCTCTCTTTTCCATCCTGTGAATTATACCCCTTTTCGGTCTGTGGCTAGCTTCATGTCCTTGTTGTTTTTGTTGTTCTCCTTGGTCGTATCGGTATTGCATAGATCTTGGTTGGCTAATTTCGAGATGTAGCCATTCTAGTATTATCAGGCGGGTTATTTCTTCTCATTGAAGAACTTGCTTCAGCCATTTCCTTAGGCCTGGAGGATTACACCGTGACTATCCTTATTGTTGGTTTTGTTACTGGAAGTTGCCACTGCGCATGCCAGTCTTTAACTATCTATTCCACTTATTCTTTGGTGACACAATACTGCATTTCTAGCCATGGCTTCTTTGGATCCCTTGCATCTTGGATCCACATGTGGTTCCTAGATGCCTTGAACTTGGCTATCCCTTATGTCTCCTGGACTACCTATATAGCTATGCGACATATATTATTTGTGTGTTGTTGTATTTCTTCTAGTAGCATTGGAAAAACAGTGTTGTTTTCTTGTTGATTTTTTTTATCCTTGGTCTGCCAGAGGGACTCATATCTGGATGCATAAAAATTTCCCTTCCTATCCAGGAACACTAATAATTTTGGCTCCTTCCATCCTACCAACACTATATAATTATCATCCAAGAGTAATGGAACTCAGTTCCATTATCCTATGCGTCTCGATAGTCTACGAAAAACAAGTTCAGTAGGTATGGTACCTAGTTGAACATTACTCATTGTGTGCACTGCGCGGATACTGCAATAACTCCTCCTAGAGCTTCTTGTTTTTGGAATTTCCTCAATAGTTTGCAATCCATAAGCTTGTTGGAGAACCTTTTCGCATTGTCATTGATATCCTTTAGCATAATTCCCCTATTACTGTGATGGGTGCTAAACTCTTCTTTAACCAGCTTCTTTTTTGCGTTCCTTGTTATCCAAGTATTCCTCTGGTTGTGAGTCGAATGTATGTAGTCCTGTGATTTTGGAAATCAGTTCCACATATATCTATACTGGCATGTCCATCCACAGGATCCCTCTGTGTATGCGGGAAACTAGTTGTTTAACGCAAAGATCGACGTTCTTACCATGCCCAAAATGTGATATATCCAACATGTTCATGATCCCAAAGTTATACGGCACCATTATCCAGTGTGCGGGATACATTATTGGTTTACCCAGGGGTCCAATTGCCCCTATGTTTGATAGATACAACTCTTTGGCCAAATCTAGGAATATGGTCGCGTCGCGCACATCGTGGTTAGAGTATCTGAGTTTGGGTATATTTTCTAACATATCATCCATAGTAATCATTGTGTCTGGTAGATATGGGAGTGTAATATCCATAGCATCATGTGCCTTTCTTTTCTATCCCACAACATATGGGCTTTCCTTTGCTATGTTTGCATCCTCTTCTTCCCTTTTGGACTCCGACTGATCGTTGATATCCTCAACCAACACTTCCTCGCATTTTTTGGACTGTCATGGTCCCACTATTTCAGCAGGCTTCGTAGGTGTCTCAGAGTTAAGGTTCAGAATACCATTCTGGGCCCCGGAGCTATGCCTTATTTCCCCTTGGTGCATTCCCGATGTTTCCTCTTCAACCTATGTCAGGTTGATTGATTTTGTGTCTAAGGTCGTAACATCTTCCAGCTCGATCACTTTCTCAAGTTGTGTCATTCTTTCCTTACGACTTTGGCCCTGTCGATTAACCCGAACATTATAGCCTGGTGCGACGAAATTTGGTGGTGTCATATTTTCTCGAATTCACACACTTTCTTGCTTCTTCGTAAAATTATAGCTAGGGCACACTCTTTACATCTCACTATGTGCTCACAAATCGCTAAGTGTTGAATAAACACGTGTTTTCCCCCTTTTATAGACCCGATTGTATCTGTTTTTCACTTTTCGCGTGCATTTGTGTTGAGTGTAATTTTTCCTATGCATTGTATTCCAATGTTTGTCGCAGTAATTACTGCACGTGACTTTTTATGCACTTTCTTATGGTTCATTTAGCTTCTACATTTTTTGTGTTTTTCTTCCTTTTTCTATTTTTGTATTTATTTTTTCTTTTTTTCTTTCCTTTTTATTTCTTTTTATCATTTTGTTGTCCTAATCTCTTCTATAGTACACAATATACATTTATTTCTCATTGTGTTGCAACTTTTAAGGGTTAGTAGGTTAACTTTCCTTGTATAGTTTCATTCAAATACCATTGATCATTCCTTTCAATTATGCTCCTCCCAAGTCCTTTAGCTATACAAATCCCCCATCTGTGACAGTATTTACTTCATATGTCCCTAACCATTGCATTTTAAACTTACCAGGGTGTTGGAAAATTTTTCTGTCATAGAACAGAACTAGGTCTCCCTCCTTAAAACTCTTCTTTTTAATATGGTTGTCATGCCAGGAATTGTCTCTTGATTTTTTTACTTCCTGGTGAAATCCTGCCAGAATCATGTCCTCTTCCATTTCCATTAATTGGATTAACATCTCATGTATTGCGCCTCTTTCTGTCATGTTGGTAATTGTTGCTACGCGTAGACTGGATACCAGAAATTCTAATGCAACCACTGCTTCCTGGACATACACCAAATTGAATGGTGTTTTTCCTATCAACTTCTTAAATGTGGTCCTATATTCCCATAGTATTGTTGGTATCTTCAAGTCTCAATCATCCTTGTTGACATTGCAGATTTTAGTCAAAGCATTTTCCAAGATCTTATTGAAATCTCATACTATTCCATTTTCCTAAGAACGATATGGTGTACTCTTATGTTGATATAATTCAAACTCCTCAGTCATAGCCCTGATGGTATTATTGATAAAATGAGTTCCTTGGTCACTCATCAAAATCCTTGGACATCAAAATCTATTGATCACTTGCTCAAACAAGAAGTGTGTTGTTGTCTCTCCGCTACAATCGTTGACCAATGTTTCTTTTGCACATCTTGTTAAGTATTCAGTTGCAGTAATGATATATCTATATCCTCACCTTTTTGTTGGTGGATTAATAGGTCATATTGGTCCTAAATTATGGACCTGGTTGCTAAAGGGCATAGCTAGGACACCTCAAGTTTTGGAATGGTTGGTTTTTTTATTATTTAATTTTGTTGGTTAGTTGGAGGGTTGGTTTACCAAGGCAAGAATGTGGTTGGGTTGGAAAAATTATATGGAGGAGGTTCCTCCTTGGCTGGTGGCACACAAATGACATACACGTGATATAATAGAGGTAAAAATAAAGGGAAACAACAAACAACTCTATGAATTATCTGCTGCCAGAAGTTCAAGTCTCAAAATAGTATTTCAAGGCATTAAACATGTATCCAAACACAATTAATCCCACGGGTTGCAATAAAAACAAATATTCATCAAATCATTAGTTGTTTTACAGGTTGCATATCAGTAAAGATGAGTTATACAATAGTTGAAAGGAAATGAAATGTACTTTGCACAAATAAAAAATTGCATCAAGATTATATTCACCAGGTAGAGAGCTTTAATCCATTCATAGAACAGGTTCAACAAGTTTGATGTATTGATATTCTTCCCAAAAAACTGAACCTCCCAAACATACAAAAATTGCATATATATCAAAGTTGTAGAGGCTCTCGTCCATCTGGAACTGAGGCTTAACTCTATACTATCAGTTGGAGAACAACTTATTGACTTAGATCAATACTGTTGGAGTATGGTAATGTATAATTCAAACTTGACTTAACAAAATAAGTGATTCATATCACACACAAATGACCACTTAGTATGCCTTAATCTAAAATAGTCTTGCACTTAAATGACTAAAACTACTACTAGTGATATAATTAAATTGATGCATTTGCTTAAGTAAACCGATCTTTGACAAAAACTGACATAACTGAGTTTTGTATCGAGCACTGGTATCCATGAGCAGTGTTGGAGGACAATTGGGAGATAATTGGATGTGTTAGCGGCTTCTTTAGGTACTCCTTCAAATTATCTCCTTTAGAAAGAAGCAAGTATTCTGGTGCTTCTTCTGGAGTCTTTGATACTTCTTCTACATTTTGGAGTACAATTTCTCCAATTCCTAGTTGTGTTGTTGCAAGTTCTGGACTTGAAGCTTCAGTTTATGCACTTGTTGGTTGTCATCAACCCTCTCTTTTTTACCTCAACCTGCATCTTCTTCTTGTCTTGATTTGTGCTAGACTTTTTTTTTGTCAGCCATTGCTCTGCTTCTTGTTATCATATTATGATTGTGTATAACCTTAGGTTCTTTCCCTTTTGTTCCTTTAGTGGACCCCTATACTCCCACAATGTCATCTTTAATCTATGGTTTAATGTCTTGTAAACTATGGAACGGATCCCCTGCATGTGGTGAGGTGCCACTAGAATCTTTCTCAAGATCAAATCCATAATCTTGTATTCCCAGTTGACTGGAGTCTATAGGAGTCTCCTTTTTCACTGTCACAAATGATGTTTATGTAGCCTCATCCTCACTAGACTTTGATTTCTTTGTTTTCAATGTCATTCCCTTCAAAACATTGATTTTCATTTCTTCCATGCTAGCAAATTCAGGATTGTCATCATCCTTGATCACAATTAGGTGGGGGTATTTTAATGATGGCTTGAACAGAGCCTTGTATTTCATCCTCAATTGATTCATAATTCTAGTTTTTATGTTTGGATTACTTGGAACTTCAATGTTTTTCTCACCCTTCGTCTTCCTGTCTTTTCTGGCTATAGGGGATGTTCTAGGTAAGGCTTCTGCAGGAACATCCTTCCCTTTAATTACTTCCTTGATGCGCAAACCAGGTCCAATTTTCCCTCTCATTCGAGTCACAAGCTTATTAGGTTGTTGCTCGATTGGGGTTTTATGCTCCTCCTCTGAATGGTTGGACGAAAGAGACCTCTGTGTTGTTTCCAGTGTAGGTGGGTGCATGTTGGCAGCTTTGCCACTTTTTTTTCCTTCCCCTTTTTTGTAGAAGACCTCAATTTCATGTGATGGGACTTCTCCATGGGGGTTTTTGGCTCTTTTTCTTTCAAGGGTGTATTTCTTGTTTTAGGTCCTTTCCCTTTACTCACTGTGGGTTGGATAGGATTCATCAAGCTCCTAGGCTCTGGAGAAACCCTAACCTCCATCTTATCTTCACTAGAATCACCTTCGTTCTTTAGATTGGGAACCTGCTCCTGCTCTTTCAATCCTACAAACTTCAAGAAATAATCCCATGACATTCCAAGTTCCTCAAGAGTGAAAGTTACCAACAATTTAATCAATCCCTGATGGTACATGATTTTGTGAGCATATTCAGGGTGACCTTGAACCCTCCTATCCATTTTGGTTAGTCTCTTAAGAAGGTAATATGGTAAATTAAGCTTTGTGTCTCCACTTAGATGCATAAGGAAATGAAGGTGATAACAGTGAACAATTTTGAATCGACCCTCACATGTGATATACCTCTACACTGTTGTTAGGGATCATTTCCAGTCTTCCTTTATCCATGACACATGGATTCATTGGCTCTAGTTGGGGTCTTGGTGCTCGGGAACTAGGAATTTGTTATAGAGGTCGGGAGGCAGCTTGTCTTTCTTAAACCATCTTTCCCCACAGACAGGGTGAGCACAAGATGCTCCAATGAATTTTTCTGTGACATGAATCGAGGTATCCCCAAGGAGGGTCTGGAATCCATCAAACATATGTGTGAAGAGCATAGACAAGCATGTGTGGTGTCCTTCAAATGCACATAGGAAATCATACCACTCGGCCTTTACGAAAATGTCTTTGATTTCGGGTATGGATTTGAACAATTCTAAGCCTTGTGGCTCGATCCTGTTCAATTTCCATCGTTCTCGAGGAGGAACCATGGTGGGAATAGTAGATTTGATTTCATTGATGTAGTGAATGCATATTTCTTCATATTGAAATTGATACTTGTGTGTTTTTAACCCTTCGTTCGATTTGCAGTGGCCATGATGAACCGATATAGTTCTCACAATCATAATTGATGTTGTGTAATGATGGAACTATGTGTTATCTGGTGTGGAGGTGCTTGTTTATGATTGTGCATGTATGCATGTGCCATTCAAATGGTTCAAATATTTAAAATAAATAATTAAATTATAAAATGATTTCAAAAATTAGTGCGTCAATCCTCGTTTGCAAGAATAACATGGTTCTTGCAATCAACTTTGTTATGCATATAAAACATTGTTATACTTGCTATGAGCTCGACCTATGGAAAATTTGATGACAATTACTTCAAACCAAACCATGACATGTAATTATCCTTTGAGAAAAAAAATATGGTGCAAAGAATCAATCAAGGAAGATAATGATAAAAAATAGAGTCATTTAGTAATGGGGAGCCAACTTAACCAATCAGAAAAGGAATGATTTTTTATGAAGATATAAGGAAATGAGAGAGGAGGGGAAGGGGTGCAGAATTAGGTCTCAACATTGGTTCTAACTGGGGAAAACACCCCCTTGTGGGGTGCTAAGGACAACATATCAGTGTCTTGGAACTCAATAACTTTCTCCCACCTTCCTTCTCTTACATGTGTTTATGTCTGCCAACCATGTATATTTTCTACCGTCTCTCAACCATGCATCTTCTGGAATTAAAAAATGAATCTACACCCTAATGCCTTTGTTGGGCTATGGAGTCTTTATTCACACACAAAATAACTAATCAAATGAAAATGAAAAAGGAAAGAAGTTATGGTACAAGAGGGGCCTTCCCTTAGTCTTTCAAGCAAAATAGTGTTTCCGGAAGCGCCCATTTATTTGGCCTCCAAATATCTTAGTATCATCTAGATTGTGTAAAACAAATGTATTATTTTCCAGAACCTCGACCACCTTAAAAGTACCTAACCAAAGGTTATCAAACGTACCATGATTAGGCTTCTCATCCCTTATGGAATCCCACCTCAAGACCAGGTCGCCTTCTTGAAATATATCCTTTTTGGTTGTCTTATCAAAAGCTAATTTCATCTTTCTTTGGTATGCCTCAGTTATCTGATTTAGTGCTTCTCTCTTTTGTTGAACCTCTATAATCTAAAATATTCTCCTCTGGATGTCATTTTTCTCCTCGATTTCTTCCTGTAAAAATTTTAGAACTGGTAGACCGAATTGAGTAGGTAAGACATCATCTATCTCGTAAACTAGTTGAAATGGTAAGGTTCCCAAGGATCTCTTGGTGCTGATCCTATCATCCCACAAGACATACTTAAATTTAGAGTCCCGGGATTTTTTGTTTTCAGTCAAAAAATTATTGATGATTCTGATGAGAGTCTTGTTTGATGACTCGACCAGCCAATTACCCTGAGGGTAGTAGGGCATGTAATGTGTTAAGGAAATGTTTATGACTACCACAAAATTCAATCATGGCTTTGGGATTGAATTCCTAAGCATTGTCTGTTATAATATTTCTAGGGAAGTCGAACCTGGCAAAGATAATGTTCTCCAAGAAATTCATGATCACCTTGTCAATAGCATTCCTGGTGGGCATAGCCTCGATCCATTTGGTAAAGTATTCAGTGGAAATGATAATCCACTTGTGTTTCCCACTGCAGGGTGTATTTATCTCACCTGTGAAATATAATCCCCATTGTTGAAAGGGGCCACTAGTAGTGATAGGCTTTAGGGGTAGTGAGAGTAATTTTTGTTTTCTTGCAAAATTTTGTCATTCATTGCATGCCCTTACTATCGTGAATACATCAGAGAAAAGGGTGGGCTAGTAGTACCTTGCCCTTATAATATTGAGGGTTGTGGATTTCCAATGATGGTGTCCTCCACAAACTCCCCTATGCATATCTGTTGTGACTTGTTTAGATTCATCTTCATCAAGACATTTTAATAGGATGCCAGTAAGATACCTCCAATACAATTTCTGATTTAAAATGCATAATTTTATAGATTTTAATTTGAGAGACGTGGCTCTCATATTTTTCATATATGGTGGACATTCTAGATGTTGCAGAAAGTAAATAACATCTCTATACCAAGGTGAAGAGGAGTATTTTTCAGATACCTGCATGTTGTCTTGTCCAGAATGTGTCATGGGTGCATTTGATTGGGTGAATGTCTGAAGCAATTCCAACACCTTATAGTTTGATTCTGATAACAACTTGGCAAGTCCTTGTCCCTTAATCAGCTTGGTGGGTTTTATATTCAGGTCATACTCCAGTAATTTGACAATCCATTTCCCTCTCTTCCCTTCATTGTCTGGCTGGAACATAATCTCTTTGACAATGTTGCTAGGAACGTAGGTTGTTATGCTAGACTATAACACATACAAGATGAAGGCCTTCAAAGTTTTGACCAACACATAAGCTTTCTTTTCTAATATGTCATACTTCATCTTAGCATCCCATAGGGCTTTGCTGAAAAATTCTATGGGTTGTTCATGCCCTTCTTCATTTTTCTGCAACAACACAACAATAATGGTTTCCTCGGAAGAGAAAGAGAATATAAAGAACTCTTTGGCATAGTCAGGGCTGACCAATACAGGGGCTTCAACCAAAGCTTGTTTGATCCTTTGGAATGTTGATTTTTCCTCCAGTGACCACTTAATAACAACATCTTTCTTCAGCATATTGGTGATAGGCCTTATGATTTCAGCAAAGTTTGGCACAAAGTGCCTTAAAAAACTTATTATGCCTATGAAAGACTGAATATACTTCTTACTTATGGGGATTTCAATTTCCTAAATGACAGCAAATATCTTAGGGTATATTTTTATAACTCCTATTGATATGATGTGGTTGAGGAGCTTTCCTTCTAGCATAGAAAAGTGGGGCTTCCAGGGATTCAAAGAGATCCCATACCTTCTGCATTTTCATAAAATGTTCTCAGGGTGTTGTAAATGTTCATCATTTGATTTGGAGGAAATGGTGATTTCATCTGAATATATAACCATAAAATTGTCCCTTTCCCCCATGAAGGCTATCTCCATAGCCCCTTGGAAGGTGGCTCCTGCGTTCATCATCCCAAAGAGAATTTTGTCGTACATGAATGTCCCCCATGGGGTGGTGAATGTTGGTTTTTCTTTGTCTTCTTCACACACTGCTATCTATTTATAACCAGAGTATCCATCTAGCAAAGAAATCATGTGGGCACCTACTACCCTTTGCAAAATATGGTCCATCTTGGGCAGGGGGTATTTGTCCTTTAGAGAACACTTGTTGAGATTTCGAAAATCAACACACAAGTGTATTTCCCCATTCTTTTTCCTCAAGAGTACCAAGTTGGCCACCCAATATAAGTACCTCAAGAGCACAATAATTCTGCAAGAGAGCATTCATTTCATCTCTTTTTCAATTATAGACATCAACATTGGATTAAATTTCCTAATATTTTTTCTGAATGGCTTAGAAACAACCTTCAGATCGATCTTGTGGTGCATTATGTTGGTGTCAAATGTCTTCAAATCCTCATATGACCATGCAAAAATATTAAAAAAAAAAATCATGAGGCTGAAAAACATGTCCTTTTGTTCTGCAGCAAGTGCCTTGGACAATTTGACTATTTTGGGATTTTCAACAGTCCCAATGTTGCAGTCCATTACTTCCTCTTCTTGTTTTTTGATGGCAGCTTCTCTGGAGACATCATAACTTTCAAATAACCTTTCTAGTGGCACTAGGCCCCTATGGATGTGATTCTTTTTAGGTTCCACAATGTTGTGTCGAACCACTTTGTTCAACGGATGAGATGTTTGTTGATCTTTTGATTCATCATCTTCACCCTCTTGATCTATTGAGATACTGGAGAATTCTTCAATGATCTACATAAATCTTTGTAGATCCAAGTCATCAATAAATACTTTCCAGTGCTTTATGTTGTCTGGTATGGCTTTCCTATGTCTGACTTCCACCTAATACTTAATATTTGGACCAATGGGAGGTCTGAAGGTACTGGGAGCAAAGGCCAAAGAATTTTCCTTCTGATTTTCCTCTCAAGGAATGAAGGAAATTTTAAATGCCAGAAATAAGTTGTCAACTAGATCCCACACCTCGTTCCTATATTGATTGAGCCTCTATTGCTTATCTTGATAGATGTTCTTGAATTGATTGATAATTAACTCAGAATCACCAAAAATTGTCAAACTGTCATTGGCCATGTCTTTTGCAGCCCTCAATCCAAGCACTAGAGATTCATACTCAGCTATATTGTTAGTAGTCTCAAATTCTAGCTTATAAGAGAGTTTTATTACTTATTGTGCAGGGGAAATGAGGAGCATACCAACCCCAGAACCTTCCTTTGATGAAGATCCATCAAAATACATCTTCCATACTTCATTTTGTTGATTTGTCAGTGACTGATTTTTTCATTTGTTGACTGTTGTTTCTGGTTCATCATCATTTAAACGGAAAACATGTGATCCAATATCATCCTCAACAACATAAACTGGATGATTGCTTGGATTCTAATGATCACTGATGATATATTCCAATATGACCTCCCTGTATAGCCTCATGTGTTCTCCTCTGAAAACAGGGATGGTAGCATATGTGAGGTTCATATGTAATGATCCTCCAACCTTCTTGGCCCATGTACTGGAAAAAATCATACCAAATTTGGGGGGAATGTCAGCCACAACGATTTCCATCACTACACTTTTCATGGGTAATTGTGCCAAAGAAACCACAAGATATTTTGTTAATCCCAAACATTTGACTTTTTTAGATTCAAAGGAGTAAAGTTCTTGGTAGGGATTGGTGATCTCCATACCTATTTCATCCATAACAAACTTAGGCATGACATTGTGTGAGGCACCTAAGTCCATGAGACAGTTATGTAGGATCTTTTCATGGACATTTAAAGATATGTAGAAAGGTGGAGAAGCATAAAATCCATCCTCAATGTGTGGGACCACAGTAATGGTTGGGTTTTCATCCTGCAGGCTAATTACATCAGAAGTTACAACAGAAGTAGGTGGTTGCAGAACCTTCATAATAGATTTTCTGAAAGGCTCATTTTTCAACAATTTTGACAAAGGTACATGGATCTTGATCTTGCTCAAATCATTCTCTAGGATGAAAGATGCTTGTGGCCTGTCATCTTCCTTTACTTTAGGGACAATAGGTTTAGATGGGGGAGGTTGGTGAGCTTTAATCAATGCACCTTTTCTTGGATTTGGCTTGGGATGAACCTTTGGTTTTTTGTTCTGATCATAGGTGGTGACTTTGGGAGCCCTTGTTTTAGGCCTCAAATCATATTTCTTTTGGGGTTGGCCTTGAATAAATCCCTCTCCCCCTATCTCAATATCAAGTTGATTTGAAAGTTGTTCTACCTCGTAATCTTGCTGTGTTAAGTGACTAGTATAAACATTAGTTTCATTGGAAAGTACAGCAACATCATCCACAACATCACTGTCTACATCCATTTCCTCAATATGATTGTTTTGGAAAGGAGGTACCACTCTTTGATCATTATCATTCCTCCTCTCTCTCTGCATTATGTGAGGGACATCATTCATCCTCCTAAACTGGTTTGGATTTATGCTCCCAACCCCTTGAAAAGATCTGTTTGGTTGTTTAGACTCCCATTTCAGCTTAGTTATTTCAGATGTAAAATACTTCAAAGTTTTGGTCATTTCATCAAGTTTGGGATCAGATGTGGTTGGGTTAGAGGAGGCATGGGAATCCTCCCTCTGTTTCTTCTTGTCTTTATCAGATCTAGTCTTTAACCTGTCCGATGCTAGGATGTTGGACTCAACCTCAATGGTTACTTCTTGCATGGACAACAAGGTGGTGGATCTTATCTCCCTCAAAAGAAGGGAGAATTATGCATCAAATGCATTGGCATAAGTGATCTTTCCAGAAGCTTCAGTTCTTTTGATATAATCTGGGATTCTACCATACATCTTATTGAATCTCTTGGTGAATTCTGAAATAGACTCACCATTATTTCTCTTAAGGGCCCTAAACTCGATGATGTAGTACATATAATATATTATATCCCCCCATTGTCTTATGAAAGCTTCATATATTGCATTAATATCTGTAATGGAGGCTGGAGGGAGATCTCGAAACCATTTCCTTACCTCCCCATCCAATCTATGTACAAACAACCTCATCCACACATTTGCATAGTCAATGTTGAAGTTGTCTACAAATTTGTAGAATGCTACCATATGTTACTCATCTGTGACATACCCTTCCCCATTATATCTTGGAAAATATTTCATATAATCTTTGGTTCATAGTGCTTGTAATCCTATAGGAAAAACTAGGGGTGCACATATGGCAGCAATTATGGCATCCATCATGTTAATAACCATTGCTTGGGTAATAGGAATATGAGGTTTGATTGGAGATATAGGGGTGGATGTTGGATTGGATGATGAAGTAGAGGTAGGGGTTAAATGTGTATGAGATTCCTTGGAAATTTGATTCTCGTGGATAGAAAATTCAATCTGTTTGTGATAGTGGAGAAAAAATAGATATTTTAGGTGCATCTTTACCCTTAAGGGATGAGGTATATCTCTGAGCTAAGGTGGATTTTCTTATTTGTCTTTCTGGCTCAGAGAATATTGTGTCCTTCTAATGGTTATGATGAGCCTCAGTGTCTTTGATGTGCTTAGATTTGGATCTCTTGAGTCCTTTTATGGGAGCCAATATTTCTTTTTTGAAGTTTACTCGGTGGAGTCGCCAGGTGAAAGGTGACAGTCTAAATGTGTCTGATATTTGTTTATCGTCAAAGGTTAGATCTAATCATTTTCTTTCTCCCAAGGAAAGATATTTCGTTACTCTGTTCCCTGGAAACGACACCAAAATATGTTGGTCCTAAAGTATGCATCCGACTGCTAAAGGGAAGAGCCAGGCTACCTCAAGTTTTGGAATGGTTGGTTTTTTTATTATTTGATTTTTTTTGGTCGGTTAGAGGGTTAGTTTACCAAGGAAAAAACATGGTTGGGTTGGAAAAATTGTATGGAGGAGGTTCCTCCTTGGTTGGTGGCACACAAATGACAGACAAGTGAGATAATAGAGGTAAAAACAAAGGGAAACAACAAACAACTCGATGAATTATCTGTTGCTAGAAGTTCAAGTCTCGAAATATATTTCAAGGCATTAAACATGAACACAATTACCCCACAGGTTGCAATAAAAACAAATCTTCACCAAAGCATTAGTTGTTTTACAGGTTTCATATCAATAAAGATGAGTTATACAATAGCTGAAAGGAAATGAAATGTACTTTGCAGAAATCAAAAACTACATTCAATATAAGAGAAAAAGACATATAGATTTGGACAAAACACATTGTCATCAATATTATATTCACCAGGTAGAGAGCTTTAATCCATTCATAGAACAGGTTCAACCCGTTTGATGTATTGATATTCTTCCCAAAAAACCGAACCTCCCAAACATACAAAACTTCTATATTTATCAAAGTTGTAGAGGCTCTCGTCCATCTCGAACTGAGGCTTAACTCTACACTATCAGTTGGAGAAAAAATTATCGACTTAAATAAATCCTGCTTGAGTATAGTAATGTATACTTCAAACTTGAATTAACAAAATAAGTGGTTCATATCACACACAAATGACCACTTATTATGCCTTAATCTAAAAGAGTCTTCCACTTAAATGACTAAAACTGCTACTAGTGATAAAATTAAACTGATGCATTTGCTAAAGTGAACTAAGCAGTGAAAAAAACTAACTAGGACTGAAAGAACTAAGTTCTGTATCTAGCATTGGTATCCATGCACGTTGTTGGAGGCCAACTGGGAAATAATTGGATGTGTTAGTAGCTTCTTTAGGTACTCCTTCAAATTATCTCCTTTAGAAAGCAACAAGTCTTCTGGTGCTTCTTATGGAGTCTTTGATACTTCTTATGCAGACTGGAGTACAATTTCTCCAATTCCTGGTTGTGGTGTTGCAAGGTCTGGACTTGAAGCTTCAGTTTATGCACTTGTTGGTTGTCATCAACCCTCTTTGTATTGACCTCAACCTGCATCTTCTTCTTGTCTTGCTCTGTGCTAGACTTGTTGTGGTCATCCAGTGATATGCTTCTTGTTATCATATTATGATTGTGTATAACCTCAAGTTATTTCCCTTTTGTTCCTTTAGTAGACCCTTGTACTCCCACAGTGTCAGCTTTAATCTTTGTTTTAATGTCTTGTAAACTGTGGAAAGGATCCCATGCATGTCGTGAGGTTCCAATAGAATATTGCTCAGGATCAAATCCATAATAATGTATTCCATGTTTACTGGAGTCTGTAGGATACTCTTTTTTCACTGTCATAAATGGTGTTTTTGCAGCCTCATCCTCATTAGACTTTGATTTCTCTTTTTTCACTATCATTCCCTTCAAAACATTGAATGGCATGTCTTCCATGCTGGAAAATTTGGGACTATCATCATCCTCGATCACAATTGGTTGGGGGTATTTTAATGATGGCTTGAACATATCCTTGGAGTTCAGACTCAATTAATTCGTAATTCTATTTTTTTTGTTTGGATTTCTTGGAACTTCAATGTTTTTCCTGCCCTTCCTCTTCCTGTCTTGTCTAGATGCAGGGGAGTTTTTAGGTAAGGCTTCTGCAGGAAAAACCCTCCCTTTAATTACTTCGTTTTTGCACGAACCAAGTCCAATTTTCCCTCTCATTTGACTCAGAGGTTTATTAGGGTGCTTCTCGATGGGGGTTTTCTTCTCCTCCTCTGAATGGTTGGACATAAGAGACCTATGTGGTGTTTCTAGTGCAAGTGGGTACATGCTGGTAGCTTTTCCACTTTTGTTTTCTTTCCCCTTTTTCATAGAATACCTCAATTAAAAGCAAGGGGAGTCCTCCATGGGGTTTTCTATATTGTTTTCTTTTGAGGGCGTATTTCTTGTTTTAGGGACTTTCCCTTTACTCACTATGGGTTGGGAAGGCTTCATTGAGCTCCCAGGATCTGTAGAAACCATGACCTTCGTCTTATCTTCACTAGCATCACCTTTGTTCTACAGATCAAGCACCTTATCCTACTCTTTCAATCCTACATACTTCAAGAAATAATCCCAAGGCATTTCAAGTTCCTCGAGAGCGAAAGTTACCAACAATTTAATCAATCCCTGATGGTATAGGGTTCTGTGAGAATATTCAGGGTGACCTTGAACCCTCCTAGCCTTTTTGGTTAGGCTCTTAAGAAGGTAATATGATAAATTAATCTCTTTGTATCCACTTAGATGCATAAGGAAACAAAGGTGATAACAGTGAACAATGTTGAATCGACCCTCACCTGTGATATAACTCTTCATTATTGTTAGGGATTCTTTCCAGTCTTCCTTTATCCATGACATAGGGATTCCTTGGCTCCATTTGGGGTCTTGGTGCTCGGGAACCAGGAATTTGTTGTAGAGGTCGAGAGGTAGCTTTCCTTTCTT
This sequence comes from Picea engelmannii, assembly GCA_009831015.1. NCBI lineage: Eukaryota > Viridiplantae > Streptophyta > Pinopsida > Pinales > Pinaceae > Picea > Picea engelmannii. The sequence goes on from WSFP011420797.1 coordinate 17,201, forward strand.
AAACCATCTTTCCCCATAGACATGGAGAGTGCAGGCAACTCCGATTAAGTTTTCTATGACATGAATCCATGTATCCCCAAGAAAGGTTTGGAAGACATCAAATGTTTGCGCGAAGAGTATATCCAAGCCTATGTGGTTTCCTTCAAATGGCCATAGGAAATCATACCACTCAATTGTTACGAAAATGTCTTTGATTCCAGGTATGACTTTGAACAATTCCAGACCTTGTGGTTCGGTCCTATTCAATTTCCATTGTTCTCTAGGAGGAACCATGGTGGGAAGAGTATCTTTGATGTCGTTGGTGCAGTGAATGCATATTTCTTCATATTGAAACCAATACTTGTGTGTTTTTTACCCTCTGTTCAAGCTGTAGTGGCCATGATGAACCAGTACAGTTCTCACAATCATAATTGACATTGTGTAATGATGGAACTGCATGTGATCTGGTGTGGAGGTGCTTGTTTATGATCATGCACGTATGCAGGAACCATTCAAACGGTTCAAATATTTAAAATAACAAATTAAATTATAAAATGATTTCAAAAATTAGCGTGCCAATCCTCGTTTGCAAGAATAGCCTGCTTCTTGCGATAAGTTATGTTCTGCATATAAAACATTGTTATACCTGCTATGAGATAAATTTATGGAAAATTTGATGACAAGTACTTCAAACCAAACCATGACATGTAATTATCCTTCGAGAAAACAAAAGATGGTGCAAAGAATCAATCAAGGAAGATAATGATAAAAAACTGAGTCATTTAGTAATGGGGAGCCAACTTAACCAATCGGAAAAGGAACGATTTTTTATGAAGGTATAGGGAAATGAGAGAGGAGGGGAAGGGGTGGAGACTTACATCTCAACATGTCCCACAAAGTATATTTCCCATTTTTCAAATACCTGCAGAGTCACTTATAGTCTTACAGGCATCTCATCCCTTCTGTTGGGTTTGTCAACCCTCTGACATACATCACATTTATGGAAATATTCCTTGGCATATTTATGGACTGTTGTCCACCATAATCTTGAGTGGAATACCTTCTTCACAATAGATTTTCCTGCATAGTGTCCTCCAACTATACCTTCATGAGCTTCTGCCAAAATTTTGGGCCTTTCATGTTCTAATACACACCTTCTCAAAATGTTATCTACGTCCATATTGTATAAAAGTCTTACAATAAGTTGATAGTATGCAGCTCTGACTACCATTTTTTTTTCTTTGCAGTGCTAAATTCCTATGGTGCAATCCCTGTACTTAAGTATTCAATAATATCATCAAAGTGCTCATCAGCTACATGTACTAAGAATAATTGTGCGTCAGGGAAATTGTCTTCCAAGTTAGTAGGTTCTTCTCCATTTGTTACCCTTGAAAAGTGATCAAGTCCTACATTAAGCTTCCCTGGCTTGACTATTACTTAAAAATCAAATTCTTGGAATAAAAATAGCTATCTACAAATACGCCCCCCCGAACACTGGCTTGTTGACTAGATATTTGAAGGAAGAATGGTCTTTGAACATTTTAAATTGTTTACCCAGTAGGTAGTGTCTGAATTTCTGAAGTGCATATACCATGTCTAGGCCTTCTCTTTATGTGGTGTTGTAGTTTTTCTCTGATTTTGACAACTTTTTGCTTGCAATGGCTATAGGATGCTCTAAGTCCCCTTCTCATGGCTATGCCAAAATTTCTCCAAGTGCCATGGTTGATTCATCTACATGCACATGAAATGTCTTTTCCCAGTCTAGGAATACTAGTATAGGTGTTGTTACCATATTTTCTTTTAAAGTGTCTAATCCTTGCTGAAAATCCTCATTCCATTGAAATCTGGTGTCCTTCTTTAACATTTTTCCATTGGTGCAATAATCTGCGCATACCCCTTTATAAATTTCCTGTAATATCCTGCATGTCTCAATGCTTCTCTAAACTAGCGTACTGACTTTGGTGGTGGTAAATCTACAATGATTGCAATATTAGCAGGGTCTACTAGTAAACCTTGTTTACACACTATATGTCCCAATAATATTCCAAAATTTGTACCAAAAATGCATTTCTTGATGTTCAATGAGATCTAACATTGCCTGCATCTTTCCAACATGAGTCTTAGCACTTCTACATGATCTTTTAATAGACTATATACATTCCATTCATCCATATATACTTCTAGAAATTGATGTATGAATTCCTTAAAATCAGTTATGACTACTCTTGAAAATATGGCTAGTGCATTCTTCGACCCAAATGGCATGATTGTATATTTGTAGGATCCCCATTTTGAGGCAAAAGTAGTCTTATACCTATCCTCTAGAGCTATTTTGATCTGATGGTAACTTGAGAATCCATCTATAAATGAATATGCTTCATGGCCTCCCAAATTCTCTAAGACCTCATATGTAAAAGGGGTAGGGAAAGGGTCATGTAAGAAATCATCATTAAGTTTTCTCAGGTCTACACAAATACTTGTCCCCCTTTTTTTCTTTTCTTGGACTACCATAGGACGTATCCATTCAGATTCCTCTACTGGTTCTATGATACCAACTTCCAATAGTCTATCAATTTATGCTTTCACTTTTTGCTTATATATTGGATTCGGTATGTAAGGTCTCTGCCTGAAAGGTCTTGCCTCAGGTTTGAGAGGTATTTTCATTTCTCATAGCTCCCATGCTATGTCTTTCATCTCTATAAAGGTCATTGGGAATAGGTCACTGTATTCACACAGTAAATCTATTATTCTTTCTATTGTTTGTTCATCCCAATAGTCTCCAATACTTGCAATTTTGGGATTGTTAGTTGTCCCAATGTTGAATTTATTAACTTTGACTAGTGCATCAGATACTTTTGACTCCAGAGATGGACCTTCCACCTCTCTTTCTCCCTCAATATCTGTAATCTAAATGTTATGTGGATCATCTTCATCTCGTGCTTCCTCTTCAACATGATAGCATGAGAGTAACCCTTTGACTGTCTGTCTTTTCTGTTGTTGATATTCTGTCGTGATTTCAACTTTTGGTTCATTAATAAATATCATTCCATGTATCATCTTCAGTGATTAATCAATGTTGGGGTTCTCATTTTCAAATGAGAAGGTTACCACAAAGTTCTGTTGTAAGCATGTCCATTTTGTAGTGCCTCTGCACATCTCTTGGTCTATATACTAGTTCCCTAGGATTCCTTCCAATCTATGGATAAAGTGATGAGGCCATTCCTCTGGTTGTGTCATCCTCCAATGTGTTCTTCACTTCTCTAATTGTTCAACTGGTGTTATTTTTCCATCATACCTCTACATTTTATTTATGCCATGCTCTATGCCAAATCTAATGTGTAGTAGTCGTTTACACTAATACAAGTCCTAAATTGTTTCTTTGTGTGCAACCCACCATATTAAAGGTGTGGCCTTGAGTGCAATATCTAGGGCTAAGAGCCTTTGATATTATAACACTTCCTCTTCATATTTTTTCAGAAATTCCTCTGAGTCATTAATCCCATGAAAACTGGGAGGTTCTCTTATCTATGTACCAACCCATCTTATTGCGCAGTCTATTATTGTGCACCTTCTTGTGGAAACTTCATCTAATCTTTGTTTCCAATTCTCCAAACATGTATCTGAGTCGGAAGCACATGATGTAATGTGTCTCTAGATGAGTACCCCATTTGCAGTTGTGTTGACATAATCCTCTTCTCGCATGGTGGTTCTGTACAATTGTTTTATTTCTTCTAGGTCCAAACAAGTGGGCTCTACAAGCCTTTCTCCTTCTAAAGGATCCAATGGTGCAATGACTCTATATTCACCTAATTCAAAATTCATTTTCCTTGTCTTCAGGTTCATTATGGCCTGGTTATCAAATTCCCAATCTAATCCAAGAAATGTTGGGTAAGGTGTTGTGCCATCTGATATCTCTATTACTTCAAAATCTACCATAGTGTGCACTCCATCCAAATATATTGTCACACCTTTAAACCTCCCAATTGGTAAAACTCTATGTTGATTTGCTAGTTTCAACTGGACAGGTGAATAGACTAGTGTGGGTTCTCCCATACACTCCCATGTATTCTTAGGTAATACATTTACTTCAGAGCCTAAGTCTAGTGTAATATCACCCATGTTGAAGTCCCCAATATTAGCATTTAGTTAGAATTCCCTACTTGTCCTTCTTCTTGTATGCAGATGATTGACTATTTTATGCTCTAATTTTCCTTCTATTACATCTTTCTAGCATATTTTGCAAGATATTAACATATGATGGGTCATTTAATAACTTAACACAGTATTTCAAAAAAAAAATTGTGTTACTTACTTGCTCTAAAGGTTGTGCTTCACTGGTATGGTCCATTGAGGAGGGAATTTCGTACATTGGTAAGTTCTAAGTGTGTTGTGCAGTTGATGTAGACACAACGTTTTGCTTGAAAAACTCATGTTTGGCCTCCTTGAATGTTTTGTTTTCTTTTCCTGCATCAAACTACTTATGTGGTTCAGTATTCTTCTTAACCCATTGGTGTTGCGCTGGATCTTGTTTTTTATTGCGTTAGTTCCTATCTTGGCTCCTCCTTGAGTGACTATACTGATGTTTCTCCCATCCTCCATGGATTTTGTAGAAATCCACTGGAAATTATGATTGTTCTAGTTCCTTTTTCTTAGATCTTTCCCAAGAGTGTTGGACAATCTTTTGTGTTATGGTCTGTTGAGGGACAATACATACATGTCGTTGGTGGAAGTGGACACTCCCTTGCATAATTTCTTGGTTGTTGATAGTTGTAACACACTATTGGACCTCTTCCTCATCCAAATACTCATCTACCTCATCCTCCACCTCTGTATCCTCTTCGATCTCCTCACAATGTGTTGTACAGAGGTAATTGGTTATATTGCGTGGGGTTATACTGTGATTTCACATTGTTGTATTGCGGTTGCACATTGTTATATTATTGTTGTGTATTGTTGTATGGTGGTGGTACCTAGTTGAACTAAGGTGCATCTTGTCCTGTCATCATTTCTACTTGCACCCTATAAGTATCTGAAGTTAATTATGTCATCATCTCCATCGTCCTACAATCTTTATCATCATGACCCACTGATTTGCAAAAATTGCAGTATGAACTTTTGGGTATTGTCTTATACTCCTACATCATTGGAAAATGATATGGATCATGCCCATGCATGTTACAAATCTCGCACCATGGTCCTCCTGTTGGAAAAGGGTTTGGTAATCATGTTTCCATATACTGCGTGAAAGTTGGACATTCATTCTTGTGGTGTCCTTTTGTCCTACATGTGGTACACAAAACAAATTCTCTTTTCTCTTTTCCTTTATTCTGGTTAAGTTGAAATGTTAGGTTCTTCAAATCCTCCTTAAGCTCCTCTATTGATAGATCTTTCTTCTAATACTAGTTATCTTCTAGTTGTAAGGCTTCCTGGAAAGCCTCTTCCTGAGTTTGGAACTTCTATTGTCTTAATGGGTATTTCAAATGTGGTAACAGTGAGTTCACAAATAAGTGCATATGTTGCATGTCAGTAATTGCATACTTCAACTTACCTTTCAAACATTTAAATCTATGATAAATCTCCAAAATAGACTCACCTGGTTTTTTCCTGATTTCAATCATTTCATTCATATATTGGTCCTCTAAGTTGGGCTTCTGAAATTCATTTATCAATAGTTTTTTCATGTCTGCAATAGTCCTTGTTACTTGATGACTCCATGTTTTTCCTACTTTTTACCTACTATAAGTCTCTTTTTTGTACATAAAGATCATGCATTTCATATCTCCATTTCCTTTCTTGAGCTTATTATCAAGTTATTTTCATCAAAT